>SADC01000877.1:0-50761 GCA_004194705.1 Ditylenchus dipsaci | reverse complement strand
GCGGTATAGTCAAAATGAAATACGAAATTTTGCCCTTTCCTTAAACTTGCATTTAGGATGGATTAAGTCGCTTTTCTCAAATTTGCTGATCATCAGTCTGCAGCTCATTGCGTTATTGCGATGGACAAAAAGTTGCTGCACAACAAGGTATAAATTTCTAGTTTACTCTTGTGGTCTTCCTCACATTATGTAATTTAGGAAATAAGAGTGAGCTGGGCCACGGAGTATGTCATGCAACGTCGAAAGCAGATACCAACAGTGGGTTTCCTCCATGTTTCTTTTTAAATTTTGCGCTGATTTAATTCTAATCTAATGCAGGTCAGTTCACGTTTTTCGTAGGCGATTTGTCTCCTGATGTGGATAGTAAGGGGCTCTATGAAGTTTTCGCTGAGCTCGGTGATATTACGTAAGATATTCTGGTGGCGGACATTACATTTTACACCTATTTTCAGAGATGTAAAAGTGATTCGTGACCCTCTTACGACAAATCCAAAGGCTATGGTTTTGTCTCATTTGCGTATCGAGAGCAGGCTGAGATGCTATCGAGAAAATGAATGGGCAGCTGGTATGCAATCGACCTATTCGAACTAATTGGGCATCGCGCAAGTCTAGTTTTGGAAACCAATGGCAACTCTACAAATGTCACCATGGAAGAGATCTTCAAGCAGACAGGCCCAGATAATACTTCTGTTTACGTGGGGAATATGCCTAACAGCTGTTCGGGTGAGATTATAGTTTATCTTACTCTTTTCGCTTCAGCTGACCTTTACTTTAGAGAGTGATATTCGTCTGGTGTTCAAGCAGTTCGGCGAAATTTAACAAAGTGCGACACTTCAAACATCTTGGCTATCCTTCGTCTCCTATACCACCAAGCAAGCAGCATCTAGAGCAATTTTGGAATGAATGGACGAGAGTTTATGGCCAGACAATCAAATGTTCATGGGGAAAAGGAGATGTTAGTTTTTAAAACCATATTTTGCTCACCTTGTGATGTCTTCGAATATTTAGATGGGTGAAGGAGCTAAAGTGCGTTCTTCTCAGAATTTGGTGGATCTGCCAGCTTGTTATGCTTCAAATCCGCTTACGGGGGTTTAATGAAACGAATATGTCAGCTACAAACGCCGCCGCGTCTGCCAACATTCGTAGCTATTGGAATCTTTTCAGCAATATTGCCAGAACAATCCTCTCTATCAGCAGCAATGGCAGAGGTATGTTTGTACATGTTGTGCGTAATGGCAACAAATACTACCTAATTTCAGTCATTGGGAGCAGAAACGCCTACGCAGATGGTCAAGCGGGGAAATGGCCGACTTCAATAAATGCTGACCTCGAAAGAATTGAGAGTTTATTTATTATTGTTCCGAGTTCCTTTATCAATTAGTTTGGTTATCGCGCTTTTGTATTTGCCTAAGTGCTGTTATTTATATTAATAAAAGTGTTGTTACATTTTATTATTCCGTTGATCTGTTTAAAAACGACCCATTTTAAGCTAAATGTTACCTGTTAGGCGATAAGTTGACTTTGTAATCTTAAGGCAAGTTTGATAATTTTGTGTTTATAGCCTGAGCGCGCAATGTTTTGATTAGTGGGTGAAGCTAGATCTTAGTCGGCATTTCCTTGGTAGTGCTCCTCGTGGCTTACTTTTTTCGGTTTTTAAGAAGTCGACTTTTGGGTTTGAGGTAATTGTAAGTAAATGATTTGCTTTAAAGCTGTCTGTCATCGTTATCATTTACTGAGTCAAAACGCCAATTAATTCTGTTTGGATTTTCTCGCTTGAATCAACCATAGATTATAAAATAGAGTCTCTGTCTTGTTCTGCCTGTGTCTGCCATCTCCCTGGTCTCTTTTTCTCTGGGACAAGTGTGGTCTCTCACCGTCTAGTTTTTGTTCATTGTCCGTGGCTGCGGTCACCACTGGTCTGTGTCTGTCCTTTCTTCGACACATTGGAATAAATAATTTTTTCGCAGCAACGCTTTGGCATTTACCAAATTTGCCCTTGTCCTCCTTTTTTGGTAGACAGCCAATTAATAAAATAATAAACTTTTGCCCTAGGGATATAACTCACTTATTTGTATGGATATTTGAAGGTTGGCTTTATTTGATTTTCATAATTCTGAATATTTTCCATGAATTTCAGCTGTATTTCTAAAGCTGGTTTACTTTACAAAACTTTGACCTGACACCATAGCTCGAGCAGCTTTTATGGCCAACAATCAGGATCATCAACAATTAAATATAGTTAATGTGAGTACATGTATATTGATGAAAAGAAAAAAGAAAAGAATTAATCTAAAAAAATTGTTTTTCGCTGTAAATTTGTTTGCGGATTATGTGAATTAAGGGTGAAGCGGTGGAACCGAATGAAGCTTGGCTAATGCAGTTGGCTGCGATTGACGAGAATGAAGATGTTGGATTTATTGGGGTCGAAGACGATCGGTTTTCATTCGAGGTTCTAAGATTACTTTGTTAAAATTAGCTAAACATGTGTATATTAGGACTCGGAAAGGTTTGAAGAAGATTCATTGTGTTCTTTGCCTTCTGAAACTGGATCTCTAAACCACAAATGGCGGGGATGGGCAGCTAAAAACAATAGCGCGATAATATCTACAGGTATAAAAACCTTTTGATCTTATTTATGAGATCCATTTTCTTATGAAATTTTAACATTCCGGGACCCTCAACCAGTATTTATTGTAGCGAGCTGAAAACAACCCCATCCATTTACAACCAACACTGATCGAGCGTAGTAGCAGAAAAGAAATTCAACCACAATCAAGTGTCCAATTAATTCAAAATTTAACTAGAGAATTTATGGTTTAAGATTGGAGAGTTAAAAGCTTAGCAGAAATAGCAGCCAGCAAGGCAGCTAAGACTCTCTCCTTCGAAGCGATAGAATCCATATACCAATCCATAAAACCAATGAACACTTGCCAGAGTCACTGATGTTGCCTATTTTGCGCCACTGCTTTCCTGTTTCAGAGGAAGACATTAGACTTTACAGGTTTGTTGCCATTAAGCTGGTCATTTAGCTTGACTCATCTGGCTTTAGTTGTTTGGCAAATGGAAATGCCAACCAGTTTTCCGAAGGTGAACATCTGTATCAAGCAGGTGCTGTTGGTGAAATTTTCCAAATCGGTCTGTTTTTTTTTCACTTCTTGTATTTCAATTACTTGTTTTTTAGGCTACCATCTGTCAGCCATTGTGAATGTGTACGATGAAATAGCCACTTCAGAGTCCAACTACCGAGTTATTTGGATTGTGCTTCAAGAGACTCCAAACTGCCTTATGATATTTCGATCCGTGTGACAGGTAGTATTTTCGTTGTTGATATTTGAATAAATTTAGTTAATGTTGAATATTCAATAATTTTAAGTCTTATTTAGGGGGAGGATAGTGTCATGTACGTGCTCGTGCTCAGAGTCTTCTTCTTGGTGCCAGCACATTGGTCTGTTGTTACTTAATTTTTTTCCCAACACAACATATTTCTGTTCAGTGGCAGTTTGTCTACAGCGAATTCACCGCCTCGCAAGCGTCGAATTCCGACCAACTATTTGGACTCAATTACTGAACTGTCAGATGATAAACTCAAAAAACTTGCCCAATACCTGATAAATGAATTACCTAGAGAGGGTTCAATCTTCATTCTAAAATTCTTTATTATAAATTTTTCCTTTTTAGTACTTGCCTGTCGCTCAGAAACTAATTGATCAACTTCGCAACGCTTCCTCTGATATTAATAATGCTGTAGGAGCACCTGATCCAACGGCCGGGGGACATGACGACTCAGCAATTTGTGTATGGACGAGAAGGCACTGCATGAAAATATTCGAAAGATTTTGATCAACTTGTCAAACCATCTCCCACTGTCCATTGGTGAGTTACTCGCAAAAATCTGGTTGCGACTCCTCTCGGCTATGTCAGCTGATCCGGAAAAAATCAGCTCGATACGTAGTCAAAAAAATAATTTAAATTTTTTGGTCCTGACATATTGTGAAAATTTCACAAAATGACCGGTTGGCCGTCACATTGACTATTTTACAATCTGAAAGTCCCTGAATTTAATTGTTTTCCCAATCTATATGTAATTTTATTTTATTACAGTGACGTACAATATCTCTCGTCCACTTCGCCACCTGCCTCTAACGAGTGGAACACTCTAATTCGTCCTCTCAGAAGCAAAGAGCCAGAAGCATTATGGAATTTGTTGTCTATTGTGCGGGAGATGCTGAAGAGAGGAGATGAGAATGCCACCACCCTGCTGCACATCATCACTGAACAATGCATGAGCATCGACCCCGTCCTAATCTGGTGGTATCAGACTTGTTTGACTCAGTCAGGATACTGGCACTTTTCTGGCTACAGAAATCACACTCTCCACTCCCATGTCTCTACCACACAATACAATGCTGGCTCGCTCTGCGATGAAATTGTCAAACTCTGGAGATTGGCAGCTCTCAACCCCAAACTGTCATCCTTTGAGCGAGAGCAGGTGGGTCAAAGTAAAGTTGGGTCTTCACACATAAGGCTAGATTTTATTTGGTGGGTCGACAAAGAAGCCTTCCGTCGATATAAGACCAATCGTGGGGTCGTCGAAGGTGGTCTTATATTGAGGCCCAAATATACAGGATAGTTTAAGAAATTCCTCTTCTCAAATGACCATAACGTTTAATATAGTCGATCTTTGAATTTTGTTTACACCAATATTCTCGCCACCAATATATTTTTTTGGGCAGGATGCCAAAAAACACGATTTTTACTTGGTCCCCTCTGTGGTTTGGGTGTGGTTTGGGACCTAGTCTGTAGAGGGTTCTGAACTGGCAATGCACAAACCACATGCGGGACCAAACAAAATCGTGTTTTCGTCATTATATGCCAAAAAATATTGACGGTAAGAAAAATCAATAAGCAAAAGCAGAATTTCGAAAATCGCCCTAGAAAAAAGTCGCAGTCATTTAAAAAAGGGGATTTCTTGGACCACCCTGTGCTTTAGCAGCTAGGCATTTAGGTCCAAAAAATGCTTCCAACTTTTTAAAGCTAATACTAATTAGTGTTGTATTTTAGCTAGCTTCACTGTTACAGCTCTACCACCGAACTGCTGTTCATCATATCTGGCGAATCATCGGTAATTTAAGTGTGGACCATGTAAGCCAGTATATCTCTTTGCAGAGATTTTCACCTCCAATCAATTTTCAGTATTTGTCGCAGAACATAGAAAGATGAACGAGTTGCCGTCTCAACCCTGAGAATGCACCTTTCACCGAAAAACACTTCCCTGGTTTCTTCACTGCTTTGCAAGCATGTCATATGGCTTGGAGCGAGCTGGAAATTGGCAGAATAGTTGGAGAGCTCAATTTTGCTAGTGCTCAAAATATGCTTCAGGTTAGAATAAAATTGAAATGCCGTAATGTTTTCAATAGAAGCCCCGGGCTTCTATTTTCTCTATCTCAAGGGGGGCTTCTATTATAGAGGGAGCTTAAATTTTTCAACCATTCACGCCAAATTTGCCGGCAAAAATTGAAGGGCTTTTTTCCAACTTTCAAAATTTGTTATAGGGGAAGGGGACTTTATTTAGGTCACAGGTTCAAATCTCCCTGGCTGCACACCCTATATTTATAACGCGAAAAATTCAAATTATATTATAAGTTTGGTATCAAAATAATCCTCTAATTCTACAAAAAGACCATCAGAGCAGAGTACTGAAGCTTGTCTGGAATTTCGTTTTTATCCGAAAATGCATCTAACCTGTTTTTTATTTTTTGATATCTCCCAATCTGATACGATTAGACTTGGATATAACGACAGCCCTTAGGATTAAACCTAGGTGAGATCCATCTTGAGATCCATTCTTTAACTTCCATTCCTTAATTTCGGTTCTAGGTAAATTCGCCGACAGTAAATTCGCCGACAGTAAATTCGCCGACACGAATTCGCCGACAGGTAAATTCGCCGACAAGTAAATTCGCCGACAGGTAAATTCGCCGACAAGTAAATTCGCCGACAGGTATATTCGCCGACAACTCTAATTTTGCGGGAATTTAAATTTTTCAGTCTGAACCAACCAAACCAAGGTTGTCCACTTGGAGCAATTGTTTTTTTACGTTTTTCATTTTCCGAAACCGGTTTTCTGGACTAATTCGTGTATTTTAAAGATGGTTTGACAGTGGTAAAATACTGTTTTCTAGAGTATTTTTTTCAGTTTCGGGCAATAATTGGTTTCACGAAAACCAATTATTGCCCAATACTCAAAAAATACCCGACAAAACGGCATTTTACTATCATCAAATCATCTTCAGCATGTCCGAGCTAGTCCAGAAAACAGGTTTTGGAACATGAAAAACGTAAAAAAAATTTGATCAAGTGAACGACCACTTGGTTTTAATGGTTTAATATACAACTTGGGTACTGCCAACTGAGTACTACCATTAAGATACCGCTACTTTGAAACTACATTCTACCACAACCCAAGTACCACTCCTAAGCACTTCCACCTGAGTACCGATACCACTTTCTTGGTACTACCACCTCCATACATCTGGATACCTCACGGGATACGAAATCACTCCAAAACTGTGGTTCCTGTAGGTTTTTGAAATCTTTTCTATATTTCAACCTCAGTTCTACTATATAATCCATCTACCAACTAAACGGTTTGATAATAGCAAAATGCCGTTTTGTCGGGTATTTTTTGAGTATTGGGCAATAATTGGTTTTCGTGAAACCAATTATTGCCCGAAACTGAAAAAAATACTCTAGAAAACAGTATTTTACCACTGTCAAACCATCTTTAAAATACACGAATTAGTCCAGAAAACCGGTTTCGGAAAATGAAAAACGTAAAAAAACAATTGCTCCAAGTGGACGACCTTGGTTTGGTTGGTTCAGACTAGGGTTGGGTAATTCTCCGGAAAAAAGTATTTCTCCGGGTAATTACCCGGGTGATTTCGGGTAATTACCCAAGTAATTACCGAGAAATAAGGCCGGAAAAGTATTTTTCCGGGTAATTACCCGGGTAATTACCCGGGTAATTACCCGGGTAATTACCAATCAACCAACCCTAGTTCAGACTGAAAAATTTAAATTCCCGCAAAATTAGAGTTGTCGGCGAATATACCTGTCGGCGAATTTACCTGTCGGCGAATTTACTTGTCGGCGAATTTACCTGTCGGCGAATTTACTTGTCGGCGAATTTACTGTCGGCGAATTTACCGTTTCCCTTTAATTTCCATTCTTTGAGATCCATTCTTTAAAGAATTCATTGCCAACATTGGCCTTGGTCCCCCTCGTTGTGTTTTAAAAGATGTCGTTATGACGGGGTTTCATTGTATCCAGGTTCGACTGCTTTTTTTTCTATTTCCTTGCAACTTCGGAGAAGTTTTCTAGGCAGTCATAAACTGCTGCTAACACTTAAATGCCGGGCAGTTAAGGATTTCGGGCGACGGTCTTTTCGTGGTGCGTAGTCGTTTGGGTAAAAAATTCCCAAATGGGAATTTTTTTTCCAAAATGGGAATTTTTTACCCAAACGTCTTAACAGAACGCCAAGTTTGTACACATTCAAATTCATTCTTATTTTTTGCGCGATCGCCTGTCTTTTGTTTTTGGCTCTTTCATCTTTGAACCTTTAAAGGAGGACATACAATAGGGAGGGATTCTGACTAGAGAATGGGATTTTGCTACCTTCAGTTTATTCAATTTTTATTTTTAATCACAAATTTTTTTTACACCAATCGTTATTACCATGAATCCACCCGACAAAAAACACATGAGATCGAAGTTTGGAAACAAAATTTTTTTTATCGAAAAATTTGCCCTGGTCCAAATTGGCAGTCCAATTCAGCGGGGTAATGGTACTTTTCGGAATTGTGTCAAAGACCCTTTTCGGCTGAATAATCAAAGATGTTGAACATAGTTTTGAATACTGGGCCTACCGCATAAATAATTCTGGTATGCATGTTTTTTCATGCATCCAGAGTCACTTTCGAGTGATTTGTGTCTAAGGTATGTGGGTGTGCGCATCTCAACTCCAAGCCCCCTGCGCCCACGAAGGGGGCTCAGGGGGCTTAAGAGTTAGAGATGCGCGCAGGCACTTACCTTAGACATGATTCCGGAAGTACACTTGATCATAAAATGCATATAGAGTCTATTTTTGCCACGGCCCGAGAAAGCAGCTGAAAAAGTGTATTATCATTCCCTTCCCCTCCCAGTACAGCCCATAATCCCCTTTAAATTGCTTTTCTGGACCTTTTATAGCGAAATTATTGCTTAAAATGTGTTTTGACCACTCCTAAAGATCTTGATTTGGGGGGGGGGGAGGTCATTACCGAGTAGCGTCAACAAGTCTATACTCAAATGATGCCAGAAAGCTGGGCTAAATTTTGAGTATAACGTTGTATGTGACTGCGCTTGCGAAACGTGCGAAAAAAAACAAAAGTTCTCAAAAAGCTCCGAAAATTTCCTGAAAGCCTGATTTTTTTTTAGAATTTTGGTTTTTTTCGCACATTTTGTAAGCACAGTCATATACAACGTTATACTCAAAATTTAGCCCTGCTTTCTGGCGTCATTTTGAGTATAGACTTGTTTATAACAATGTCCACTAGAGCATTAATGAAAATGAAAGTACTGACACAATTCCGAGAAGCTTCCGAGAAGCACCCCCAATTCAGGGGGGGGGCTGAATTGGACCAGGGCAAATTTTCCGAAAAAAATTTTTGTTTCCAAACTTCGATCTCATGTGTTTTTTGTCGGGTGGATTCATGAAAATAACGATTGGTTTAAAAAAAATTTGTGATTAAAAATAAAAATTAACTTAAGGTAGCAAAATCCTATTTTCTAGTCAAAATCCCTCTCCTATTGTCTGTCCTCCTTTAATGATTCTGAGTTCGGTGATGACTGCCAGCCATTCCATCCTCGATGGTCTCAATCCATGATAGATAGTCTTGATCCAACCTCAATTGACTGACTCTCGAATTTTTTACCCAAAGACAGCCTTCTTCGCCAGCATCTTTGCCGTCTCCTCATGAAGGGCAACTACGCTGATCCTGTGGAGCTGGAGCATCGATCTTTGACCCATGACTGACCCTCTATAAGATACTACTCGGTCTTACAGAAGGATTTCACCATATACAAAAATTCTACACCATTGAGGTTGGATCTGGACCACTGAGGTTGGATAGAGACCATCGAGCGTGGATTGAGACCATTGTGAATGAATGAATCAAGACTGCTACTTATGCTATGAGAATAAAGCACAAAACAGTAAATTTGTTGCATAAAGAAGTGAATCTGAGACAAGGAGAAGGATTTATGAGAACACACTTGTCATAGTTAGGATAAAAATAAAGCCAGTCACGCGAGAGTCAGACCAGAGTGAGTCAACTACTGGCAGTCATTCACCAAACTTAAAGTCATTGAAGGTTTCAAGTTAAAAGAGCCAAATAAAAAGACAGCCGACTGCGCGAAAAATAGGAAAGATTTCAAACGTGTACAAACTTTGGGTGAAAAATTCCCATTTGGGATTTTTTACCCAAACGCCCCTATGCCCTTTTCGTCCATGGTCATTTCGTCCCCAAAAGCCGCCAATTTGAAATTTTCAAACAGGTTCAAATCCTTGTGGTAGCAGATATTTTTTTACTTGAATGACAGTCATAAATTAGTATTTATAAGACCTGTGAGCCTCAGGATGATAGGATAACCCCCTAATACCTCCTCTAAATGGGTATCCACCCCCAGAATCCGAAATATTGAAAATTGAAAGTAATTGAAAATCATTGTACCTATCCAGAATCGTGCCTGAACACGGTTTGATAATGCTAAAATCAGCAGGAACCCCAGTTCTGGAGTAGTTTCCTATCTCGAAGAAATTCACGTGATAGTATGTAGGGGTAGTACCGAGAAAGTAGTACTTAAGTGGTAGTAACAAGGCAGTGACTAGGAATCGGTACTCAGGTGGAAGTGCCTGGGTGATGGTAGATAGTAGTTTCTAGTTAGTGGTATCTAAATGGCAGTACTTAGTCGACAATACCCAGATTGTATATTAGACTATTTTTTGCAAGGCATCTGACCATGTTGGTGGCTGGAACATCTAGATCAGTGTTGTTTTCTTTACAAATTTTTGTGTACGTTTTTTTTGTAAACACAAGAAAGCAAAAAATATTGTGTTTTTGTTTTTGAACATTTATGAAAATTTAAATTTTCTCATTTTCATTTCTGTACACAAATGAAAATAAGAAAATGTTTGTGTACGTTTGTGTACACAAATAAAAAGTCAAAAAGTTTTGTGTAGGTATATGTACATAAATGAAAACCCTGAAAATTTTGTTTATGTTTGTGTACACATGGAAAAAATATTGTACACAACACAAAAGAACAATGTTTTATTGCATAAACAATGTGTACTATACTAATAAATTACAAAAACATACTTTCTCGAGGATATTGTGCACGATAACGAGTCATGTTGGAAGCTCGATCTCATTTTTGGGATTTCAAAAACCGGATAAGAACATATAGTTCTTACATTCATGCACTTTTATGAGTTTTTTTACCAGTATTTTGCTTTTTATTGTGTTGCGTATAATATTTTTTCCATGTGTACACAAACATAAACAAAATTTTCGGGGTTTTCATTTGTGTACATAAACCTACACAAAACTTTTTGACTTTTTATTTGTGTACACAAACGTACACAAACATTTTTTGATTTTCATTCGTGTACACAAACGTACACAAACATTTTCTGATTTTCATTTGTGTACAGAAATGAAAATGAGAAAATTTAAATTTTTATAAATGTTCAAAAACAAAAACTCGAAATCTTTTGTGTACATTTGTTTACAAAAATGTAACCGCAACACAAAACATTTGAGCGTTTACATGTGTACACAAAACATCACTGATCTAGATGTCCCATGCACCAATCAAACCAAGGGGTCGTCCACTGGGATCAAACTTTTTTTTCACGTTATTGGGTTCCAAAACTAGTTTTTTGCACTGACTTAAGATGGATTGACATTCTTAATTCTTAAGCATTCTTAAGATGGATTGACAGTACAGTCGAGTCTCGATATAACGCGACCCCGATATAACGCGAGTCTCGATATAGCGCGACCCTTCAAATGATCCCAGCAAAAGGAAGTCAGTCAAATTTACCTTCGATATAACGCGAGTCTCGATATACCGCGACCTTTTCCCGGTCCCGAGGGGTCGCGTTATATCGAGACTCGACTGTACTAAAATCACGTTTTGAAAGATTTACGAAAACTGTGAAAAACGTAATTATACTACTGTCATACCATCTTTAGAATGCTTTTATTAGTGCAGAAAATAGAGGTTGGAACCCAAAAACGAAAATTTTTTTTTGATCCAAGTGGATGACCACTTGTTGTATATACACCTGACCAGAAGGTAACTACCCTGTGTATAGAGTTGGGGTGGGTAAAATTGTAATTTTAGTCCTAACAAACCCAATTCCTAACACAATTTTAAGTAAGAAAAAATGTTTGCTATCACCAGGATTTGAACCTGTTTGAAAATTTCAAATCGGCGGTTTTTGGAGACGAAATGACCAGGGACGAAAAGACCGCGGGATGAAATGACCGGGGACGAGATGACCGGGGGCGAAAAGACCTGGTGCCAAGAATTTCATCCCAGACAATCAAACAAGAGAGGTAGTGTAACAAAAAAGAATGGAAATTTGCTAATTTATCTGCGATGGCAGATGAACAAATATTTTTACATAAGGGGGGGGGCGTCTATTAGAAAAGGGGCTTCTACTACAGTCGAACCCCGATATAGTGACACCTCCAATATAGTGACACCTTGAAGTCGGCTAGTTCGGTTTTGGCTAAAATAAAATGACTAAAGGGACACTCCAATATAGTGACACCCCAAGACCGGTCCCGAGGGGTGTCATTATATCGAGATTTGATTTTAGAAACATTACGGTAAGATTTTTTTATACAAACATCAATGTCAGAATAGGCAAAATATACGGCACTTCTTTAGTCCCCCCCATACTCGGATTTTTTGAAAAGTGACCCAAAATCACCCCCCGAACCCATTTTTTCCGCACAACAAGGTACGAGAAGCATTTCTGAACACTTTCTGAATAAAAAAGTTGAATTTTATCAAAAAAAATTGTCACCCACCCCTTGGGGGTAGATGGTCTTTTTATGGTATTTTTGACCAAATTTTGACCCTTTTTAAGCAAAATCTAAGTAAAAATACTAGATTTCGAACAGGTTTTTACTTTCTGGGGCCTACTGCATAAATAAACTCTGGTATGAATACATTTTTATGCATCCAGAGTCACTTTCGAGTGATTTGCGTCTAAGGTATGTGGGTGTGCACATCTCAACCCCAAGCCCCCTGCGCCCACGAAGGGGCTCAGGGGGCTTAAGAGTTAGAGATGCGCGCACTCACTTACCTTAGACATAATCCCGAGCAAGACTCTTGATCAAAAATGCATTTAGAGAGTCTTTTTGCCCAGCTCCAGCAAGAAAAATGTGATAAATCATCCAAAAAATGACCCTAAAATACCCTAAAGGACCATCTTTGCCTGAGGGGTGGGAGGCAATTTTTTTGACAAGCTTTCAATTTTTTCATTAAGAAAGTATTTAGAAATGCTTCTCGTATCATGTTGTGCAGAAAAAATGAGTTCGACGGGTGGTTTTGGGTCACTTTTCAAAAAATACAAGTATGGGGGGGGGGGGGGAACTAAAGAAGTACCAAATATACCTTTTTGGTATATTTATTTATTATTTTTTGCGTTAAAAACACAAAAAGGAAAAACATAGTTTGGAGGGGAATTGAACTTTTTGGGGTGTGCTAACATCGTTGCTCAACTGTAGAAAAATTCAAAAATTATTAAAATTAAATTTAATTGGCTGTATTTGAGACCCAAAATGTGAGCACTCCCATCAACACTCCTACTGCTCAACAACTGACAGCCCACAAAGATTGTCCCAACATCCCCCTGCTCAGAGATGGCTCGAATGTGTTGGTGTTATCGGATGGTGTGATGGACACTGACCAACAAATAACAACAGTGTCCAGCTTTCAAGCGCCATACACCTCAGCTACCACCTCGATTAAGTCCAAAAAGGCTGGTAGGCGCAAAACAAAGCATCAGAACCGCAGAAACCAACAACAACAGCACAAGCAATCTAGCTCTCGAAATGTGCTTTTGCAACCTTTGGGAGAAGATGCAGATGAGACTGAGGATGATTCTACAGCCGAAGACATATATGAAGAATTTAATGGGGCTGGAGGCAATGTGACTGAAGTGGGCAAGAAGAAAGCAAAAGATATGTCCAGAAAAAAGTAAAATTTTTATGCTTTTAGTAAATTATACCGGGAGCAGATGAAATTAAAAATTGCGGATTTACTGAAGGCTCATACTGATTTGGTTTGCGAAAAGGCTGAAATATGCCACGAAAAAGATTATTTCTGCCACGAAAAACGACATACCACGAAAAAGCGGAAATGTGCCACGAAAAAGCTGAAATGTACGGTACACTTCCGTTCCGTTCCGATATTTTTCGTGTTCCGGTGCACCCCTGGTCTATACTATACAAAAAAACTTAATCAAACTGCGAAAATGTACACCAAAGAGCAGAAGAATCCTAAGGGTAAAAAATCGATAAAAATCGATAAAAATTTTATCGGTTTTTTATCGATAAAAATATCGATAAAAATCGATAAAACTTTTTATCGATTTTTATCGGCAACATAACGCCAAAATCATTTTATCGAAATCTATAAATTTATCGATTTTGCGTACCATGAATGTACCACGAAAAAGCTGAAATGTGCCACGAAAAAAAATATTTATGCCTTTTTCTGTCCAAGACCAACCAAATTTTGCAATATTTTGCAAGAATTCAAATCTTTTAGTCATGAAATAACTTGGATCCCTCAGAATCCTACCCCGGAATGGCCAGAAGCCCCTGAAAGTTGGTTTTTTTGGGGGTTTACTAAATGGGGAGTAAACTTTTGCGAAAATTCGATTGAGCGGATCAGATTTCGGGTCCGATCGGCTGAATCACTCACAAATCCACCCTGAACCACTCAAAACCACCATAAACCTGCAATTCTGAGTTATTAAGCCGATCGGACCGGGATTTTGATCCGCTCAATCGAATTTTCGCAAAAAGTTTACTCCCCCTTTAGTAAACCCCTAAAAAAACCAACTTTCAGGGGCTTCTGGCCATTCTGGGGTAGGATTCTGAGGGATCCAAGTTATTTCATGACTAAAAGATTTGAATTCTTGCAAAATATTGCAAAATTTGGTTGGTCTTGGACAGAAAAAGGCATAAATAATTTTTTTTCGTGGCACATTTCAGCCTTTTCGCAAACCAAATCAGTTTATGCCTTTACTGAATTTAATTTGAAACAGCTCTGACTATTTTGCCGCTCAAATTGTGCGCTATTAAATTGGGTCGTAGCCTTTTGGCCCCTTTTTTCCACTTAATGAATTAGCGCCTTTTATATATTTTTTATTGTCTGTGTGCTTTTCATAGTCCTGGCTCCAGGTAAATTTTCCCGCGGTATTTACTCCTTCTGGTAAATTTGCCTTCGGTGAATTCCCCCTCTGGTCGCTAAATTCCTCAGCGAAGATTTTCAAATTAACCTTTTTTTCTTGTGAAAACTCCTATCATTTGAAATGTTTTTTATAATCCAGCATTCGTTTTATTGGATGATTTATGCACCAACCCAACCAAATGGTCGTCCATTCGGTGAAAATATTTTCTTTATGTGTTTGGGTTTCCAAAATCCGTTTTTTGCAGTAATTCGAGCATTCTAAAGACGGTTAAATAATAGTAAAATGCCATTTTATAGTGTAATTTTGAGTTTTGGTAGAATAGCTAAAATGACAGTTTGGAATTTACAGAGTATATTCGGATTATCGGAATAAGTGAAGGTAATAACTTTTCGAAGCTGAAAAATAAGAGAGAGAAAAATTTGACCCAGATGGACATCCAAATCCACCACTTGTACCCGGATATGGACCCGGACTGAGTAGACCAACCAGTTAACTTCCTCATTTCGACCTATCTGCCTAGGTATCCACTTTCCAGAAGTATCCATTCGTCTCCAGGTATCTCCATCGACCTAAACCATTTAAGCACTGGGTACCACTACCTGGGTACTACTACCGAGGCACTTCCATCAGAGTGCCGTTATCTAGGTAGAACAACCTGAGCACCACCTGGTTACCCTTCGGGATACGTGATTAATGCAGAACTGGGGCTTCTGCAAGTCAAATAGCATTATCAAACCAAGTTCGGGACACGATTTTGGATAGGGTAGAATGACTTTTAGTTAGTTTCAGCTAAATCCAAAATTTTGGATTTTAGAGATGGATACCCATTTAGAGGAGGTACCAGGTGGTTCCCTCTCCACCCCGAGGCTTAATAGTCTTATAAAAATTAGTTTATGGCTGTTATTCAATAAAAAAATAAAAGAACAACAAACGGCAAAAAACAATAAAACTAAAAGAGGCGCGTATTTAAAAAAGTGGAAAAAGGGGCTAAACGACTTACGTAAGTCGTTTGGCCCCTTTTTTCCACAAATGGAAAAAAGGGGCCAAACGCCCCTATGCCATTAAATTGGCTACTTTTGAGTGGTAACATGCCCAGGGTTATCTTTTCATTGGATAATCGAAAAAAAAAACATAAAAAGTGCCACGGTGCGTTGACGTTATGTACCTTTTGTCCCATTTTGTCTCAAATATATTTTTTATAAAACCTCAGAAAAAGCACCCAAATGTTAGTCCCAGTCCCAGATTACCTCGGAAAAAGTGCGTAAGGCATTTTTTAGTCCGTCCTAACATATGCTGACCTAGCCCTAAGCTTGAGGCATAAGTAGTTAGAACAAAGGGCTGTTCCAGAATGGGACAAAAGGTAGATAACGTCGGTTCCCCAAGTGCCACATTTGAACCTGGGTGATTTTACAACCACCCATTCGGACGTCGTTTTGGTGGCGGTTTATTGGTGATTTCGTTTTCTTATAAATGTAGTTTACCTGACCAAATCGGGTGGCCACAGTGTGGCGGTTCAACCAGGGTGGATATTTATCCAGGTATGACTGTATACGATTCGCTGTTCTTAGCTCTGGATTTTTTTTATAAAATGTATGACAAGCATTGTGGTTGAAAATTTCTATAAATTAAGATATTCAATTATAGGAGAGAACGGTATGCTGACGACCTAGATGCTTTGTTTGCCTTAGCTCACTCAGACCAAAACTTCTTCTCGATGCGCTTCGCTTGTTGCGAAGGACTGCTGAGTCATGGGTACCGCAAACAAGCCTTTCTACTAGCTAGAGAGCTGGCAATAGAGTTGCTGAATAGTCCTCCTAATGTGATGCCTTGCAGTAATTCCACGTCCACAATCAATGCTGATTCGGAAAACGTGGGGAAAGAGCTTCCAAGACGAAGGTAATCTATTTCATTCCTTAAGAGGTTCTATTCGTATCTTCCAGCCAAAACAGACATGTCGTCACTACAAACGCCACTTCAATTGTGACTCTTGCAAAGCACATGGCGGTGGAATTGGAGGCACTCGCCATGCAATTCCCAATGCACGGGCACTTGAAGCTTCGGAAGTAGGTTTTGCATTATTGCGGAAGAACCATTTCACTTCAGCCAAATTAATTTGGGCCCTATCTCTCAATGGGGGGGGGGGGGGTTTGCCTTGGTCCCCCTGTTGTGGTTTTTTGTGAATTTTTAGGCTAAGGCCAGGGCTGTAAAAACATCCGGAAGATAATCCGGATGTGGATGTGTACATCCGAAACATCCACATCCGGCGGATGTGGATGTGGATGTCGGATGTCAAAAAATTTTGGGTCGGATGTCGGATGTGGATGTGGATGTCGAAAATTTTTTTGGCCGGATGTGGATGTTGGATGTCAAAATTTTTAGATCGGATGTCAGCGGATGTCCGGATGTTTTTCCGGATGTTTTCATGGCGGATGTCAGCGGATGTTTTTCGGATGTTTTCATGGCGGATATCAGCGGATTTCCAGATGTTTTTGGATGTTTTCATGGCGGACGTCAATATGCTTTTACGGATTTTTTGAGTCTGTGGTCGAGAGATACTTGTTTCCTTGTTCTAAATCTTCTTCTTTGTTGTTTCAAAAAAAACCATAGGCCAAAATCCGCAAAAATGAATAATCTAAAATCTCGCAAAACTCAGAAAGATTTTCTTTTCTTCTTTCCGTCTCATCGTTTGTCCTATTCCTTTAATTCCAAATCTACAATTTCCAATAGCCCATTCACTCCCAAAGAATTCCTAACTAAAATTGAGGAAAAGGTGTAAAATTGAGGATGATGGCAAAAACGTAGTTGGATAACCCTCTCAAATTTCCCGTCGTCAAAACGAAGAGTCGCCCGCTAAAAATTTTCACTCAATTAGTCCCAACCTCTACTATGCCAGTGAATTCTAATATTTCCAATATAACCAAGCTCCAAAGCGAGGTTTCTCCCGTTTGTAGATTAACTCTGATGGTATCAAGGGTTGCTCGTTTGAGGAGTTTCTTCAAAGGAAAGTGCTCCTGGGATTCAATTTGGGTCTGATGAATGTTTTATTTGTTTCACCTAAGTGTCTTGGTTTGACGTCGAAATAAAACTTTACCATCGTTGTGCGCATTTATTGTCACCGTAGCTTCTTTGTATCTCTTGCCGAATTAGGCCATTGTACCCATACTATTAATTAAAAGTGAATATCAGCAAATTTTTGACATCTACATCCAGCCGGAGGTGGATGTAAACATCCAGATATCACTTGGAAATCCGGATGTCAAAAATTTTGACATCCGGATGTCATTTGGATGTCAGGATGTCAAAAAAAATTGACATCCGGATGGATGTGGATGTGGATGTCAAACTTTTTTAGGCCGGATGTCGGATGTGGATGTGGATGTCGAAAATTTTTTTGGCCGGATGTGGATGTGGATGTAGGATGTCAAAAATAAAAAATTTACATATAGCTAGCGTTTTGCGATTTGATTTGATTTGCGATTCATCTACAACTTAAAATTTTTTTTGGGGTCAACTTTGCGTATGAGTTCCAAATGGAACGATGGATCGATGATGTAACTCATACGCAAAGTTGACCCCAAAAAAAATTTTTTTTAAAAACCGCCAAAAATATTATTTGCTAATATCCATCAGACATTTTTCATTCTTGCTATTCTTTCAATCTGCTGTCTATGGATATTCTTAAACATCTCAATCTTCGATCTTTGTATCGTTTCGTGGATTCAAAAACAGATGAAGAATTCATTTCGTGGCTTCAAAGCGCTGGGCTTCTGCATTCCGCTCGCAAATGTATATCGTGTGAAAAGCAAATGAAGTTTTACAAGCAAGCAGACAACCGCTATGGGAGAGCTACTTTCAATCTGGTGTGGCGCTGTTCTAACTCAAGGGGATGTCCGAAAAGATCAAAGCTCGGGTTTTATCATGGTACATTCTTCGAAGAGCATAAGTTATCGTTGAAGGAAGTATGATGTTTTTGCTATGTCTTTAATGCATATCGTGTTTTTAGATATTCGTTTTTGCTTATTACTGGGTCCATGGAATCTCCGATGACAAAACAATTGAGAGGGAATTTAGAAGAGAAGATGGCAAGCAAATTTTGTTTATTATATGAAAATATACATGTTCTTAGGTTCTACTATTGGTCCGAATGCTCGATCGTTATATCGCAAATTGTTCTCGTCGATGTGCCTGGAATTCTTCATCAGAAATCCGCAAAGAATTGGAGGAACAAACGTCGTTGTGGAAGTAGATGAATCGCTTGTCATTAGTCGAAGGAAGTATAATGTTGGCCGCGTTCCTATTGATATGCAGAAATCGACAAAGCAGTGGTACTTCGGTGGTGTCGAGCGTGGTAAGATTATGCTTAACATTTTTTCGTAGGTATTTTTTTAGGTGAATCTACAAATTGCTTCATTATTCAAATTCCGGATCAAAAAGCCATTACGTTATGCTCAGCCATCGATCGGTACATTCTTCCAGGCTCAATAATTATGCATGACGGCCACGCCTCGTATCAAGCAATCAACAGGATGAAAGAAACGCACGAACATTATGAAGTTCTGCATAAGTAATTTTTCTGTTATTGCGGATTATGTTGTCGCTGTTTTAGATATAATTTCGTTTCGCCTGAAAATCCGGACGTGCATACACAAACAATTGAGTCGTCATGGCAGAAGTTTAAGCAAGCAAATCGAAAGCGTGTAGGAACATGTCGGCATCTTTTTATGAACTTCCTTTCCGAGTACCTATGGCGAAAGAAATTCGAAGGGCCGGATACTCTATATTATTTGTTTAAACATATCTCAGAAATTTTTGTATGTAATGATGGTGAAATTGGTGTTCGTAAATTTTTTGATTCGGATTGGAATTATGATGTATTTGAAGAGTAAATAAAATCATTTAAATCATTTTTGAGCATAAAATTTTTTGGGGTCAACTTTGCGTATGAGTTCCGCCCTGGCTAAGGCTCGGGCAAAAGTAGGCCATCGTATGTTAGGACGAACTTAATCATGAGTCTAAAATACGTTTGAGTCCGTCCTAACATACGCTGGCCAACCCTTGCCTAAGCCTAAAGCCTAAAAAATCACAAAAAAACAACAGGGGGGACCAAGGCAAAAAACCACCCATTGAGGGATAGGGCCTTAATTTGTTTAGTCAATACTGTATTTCTTCTAAAAGGCCACGAGTGACTGATTTTTTGAGGCAAACCTTTTTCTAGCCGTAAAATTTTTTTGCAGCAAAAAGTTTTGCCACAGAAATACTTTTTGTTGCCGCAAAAATACTTTTTTGTGGCGCAACGCATACTTCCTTTTGTTGTAAAAAGTTGTTTTACAGCGAAAAAAATTTGCAGCAAAAAAAGTTTTTTTACGGCAGAAAAAATGCTTTTACGGCAAGAAAAAGGTTTGCCCGATTTCTTGACCCCTCAAATATTGGAAAATTTTCACGTCGATCTCGAGAATTACGGGTGCTCAAATTAAAATCTAAAAACTAGAATCGACAAAGAAAAGTAGAATCGACCTTCCATCTAAACTTGTTGTTTGCAAGGGTAGTTACAGCATTTTTTAAAGGTCGGATTTTTTTTTTGGGGGGGGGGGGGGGTATTCTATAGTAGCGCTAAATATTGAAATCCTATATAGTATGCTCCTCATGATAAGAAAAACAGAATATACGAATTCGATTTTACAGTTCGGGGATGTCCTTTGTGGTAAAATATCAACTCGCCAAGGATTTAACTCGCGAAGGTCAACTCGCGAAGGTTTAAAAATTTAAGTTCTTGTATGGATTATTATACTGTATACACGACACCTGCGGATGCTCTACAAGAATAGACAACAGAAAAAAGAGTCAGCTCCTCTCATAAAAAGCACACCTCGGGTACTTCCCTTATGAGTACTTCTACATGCGTGCTAGAATCATTGGGTAAGAGAACCTGAGAGAACATCTGGTATACCGTATTTACTGTATTAAGCTCCCATGGGAAGTTATTTTTCAACCTCTAAAAATCGAAAAATTTTGAGGTCGATTTTGAGATTTTTGGCTGCTCAACCAAAATCTGAAAGGTGTAATCAGGTAAACTCGCGGCAACTAAGAAAACGCAAAAAACAGATTTGCGAAATGTTCGCTCTAGGCTGAGATATAAGGTCCGTAGGGTGGGGACTTATTAGAGGGTGGGGAGTTAATACAGTAAATACGGTACTTACCTTTTATCCTAAAATAGCCATTTGATCTTTCATACGTTACCATTCTTCCGGTTCACCTAACCACACTCCTGACTTGCCTAATTTCTTCCTTGGCATGCCCATTCCCTCTTATGATATACCTACTCTTCTTACCTATCCACCTACCCTACTACCCTTTTACCATTTTACCCTTCCACCCACCCATTCACCTACCATACCTACCCATCCACATAACTTATCTATCCACCTACCTTATGTACCAGTTACCCTCCTCTCTAGCTACTCTCTACCCTATGTACCCTCCTACCTTACCTACCCACCAAGTGTAGCCGTTAGATATGTTCTTTTGGTAGGTCGTGAGTGCCATCTTTTTGTTCCTAATTTGGTTAGAAATATGAAGAAGAAAAAAATTCGTTTGGAAAGCGGAAGCGGAATTTGGAAATAAATCATTTATTATCAAATGATTTAAAAAAATTAAAGGGGGATCAAAAATGCGAGGTAAAAATGATGACAATAATTACTTCAATAAATGTTTCAGATACCTATAAAAGCGTAATTTTAAAAACCTTCGCGAGTTGACCTTCGCGAGTTAAATCCTTCGCGAGTGGACCCTCGTCCGTCCTTTCTGAGTAAAAGCCCCTGATACTTTTGCTCTACATTTTTTTCAACAACAAATCAATTTTGCAGCTTGTTGCAACCACTTTTGCACGCACCATTCACTTGGTCAAAATATTGATGAACTCTAGTGAAGCCACAGTTATGGGACAGACCACTTCTTCAAATAGTTTAGCGTTGGAGCTGGCATTAAAAGTGATGAGGAATCCACGAGGTCCATCTGCTACCCGTTCTTTGGAAGTGTATATTTACCATTTGGTGGGTATTTTATGATTAATGTGGTTATATATAATGTGGTTACCGTATTCACTCTAATAAAAGGGCACCCTCTAATAAACGGGCACCCTCAAGGACCTATATCTCAGCTCAGAATTTCGTTTTTGCTAATCTGTTTATTGCGTTTTGGTAGTTACCACGAGCTCATCTGATTCCACTTTTCAGATTTTGGTTGAGCCCCCAAAAATCTCAAAATCGACCCAAATTTTTTTCAAGTTTTTGAAGGTTGAAAAATAAACGGGCATGCCCGTTTATTAGAGTGAATACGGTATGTTATGGTTTATAAATGATTACTACCCATTTGCGCAAAAGACATTTGCGCAAAACCGATTTGCGCGAAATACATTTGCGCAAATTTTCTTTCAAATTTGTATTTTTGTCTTGTGAAGAGCTCCCATCATTTCAAATCTTTTTTCATGATTTAATCTCAGTTTTACTGGATCATCCATGCATTAACTAAATGAAGTACGTCCACTTGGATCAAAAAATTTTTTACGTTTTTCATGTTCCAAAACTTGTTTTCTGGACTAATCCGGGCACGTTGAAGATGGTTTGATGGTGGTAAAATGCTGTTTTGTAAGGTATTTTTTATTTTTCGCAAAATCGAGTTTAGGTGAAATCAATTATTTTCCAATACTCAAAAAATACCTAAAAATGGCATTTTACCACTATTAAACCATCTTCAGCATGCCCGAAGCAGTCCAGAAAACAAGTTTGTAACATAAAAAACGTAAACTTCCACCTGAGTACCGATACCTAGTCACTGGCCTGGTATAACACCTGAATACCACTTTCTTAGTACTACCACCGTACGGGATATGAAACTACTGAAGAACTGGGGTGCCTGTAAATTAACTCGCTGTTTAGCATTGTCAACTTGTGTTCAGAACACTATTCTGGGTAGGATACAATGATTTTTGATCACCTTCAGTTAAATCCAAAATTTCGGATTCTGGAGGTGGATGCCTATTTAAAGAAGGTACCAGGTGGTTACTCTACCCACCCTGAAACTTACTGGTCTTTTCCAGACTAGTTTATGATTGTTATTCAAGAAGCAATAATGTCTGTTACCACCAGGATTCGAGCCTGTAAAATCAAAAATTAGCAGTGGCGATTTACCGAGGGGCAATATGAAGAGTGGAAATTCACCGCCTCCTGACAATGTCCTGCAGCCACAAAAAACGACCTGGAAGAAGGTTTTTGTAAAAAAAAATTAACGCAAATGCAAATCTGTGACACGAAAATAATTTTATATAAAATTTATAATATTGGCGCAAATGTATTTTGCGCGAATGGGTAGTAACTAGAGTAGCTCGCGGTCGGTTAACCGACCGACCGGGTTTTTTGCCAAAATTAACCGACCGAATAACCGGTTCGAAAAAAACCGGTTAACCGATAACCGGGTTCAATAACCGCCGGCTATTCCGGTTAATGCACTGGATAGAATAAGCTTCAAAAAAAGGTAGTACTTGGAACAAAATCATGTAAAAAAATCTTGTTCTTACGAAGAAGAAAAAAACAGTAGAATTCATTTTTAATACAGTCAAAACTCGATATAAGGACACTCGATATAAGGACACACTCCATTTAAGGACACCCAAATTTTGTTTTGGTTGGTTTTCCCTTAAATAAGGGAAATTGACACTCGATTTAAGGACACTTGATTTAAGGACACACTCCATTTAAGGACAGCATTTTGGCAGTCCCGTCTCAATAAAGCGACACTCGATTTAAGGACAGCAAAATAAATTGACACAAAATTTGAAATATTTGCTGTCTCAGATTGAAAACTTTGACATTTTTGAGGACGAATGCTTTTAGATTTTCATTCTTTGTTATTGTACCATTTTCGAAACTTCGTGTCCGCAATTGTTGTGCTCTTTTGACCGATTGTTTAATGGTTGGTTCTTTTTCAGCATTGAAATGTCAACTGCGAGCAGGAAGCGCCGCGTCATTTCTTTGGATCAGAAAAGGGAAATCATCGAAGCTTCAGTGGGCAAGACATCCGAAGATCTGGGAAAGCAATTCGATCTGCCATCTTCATCTATTTGCAACATTCTGGGCGACAAGGCGGCAATTCTCAAAGCGATCGAAGAAGGAGGGGAAGCAAAGCGTGTCCGTCTGAAGAAGGCAAAATACGAGGATCTTGAGAAGGCGATGCTGCAATGGTTCAAAGAAGCGAGAAGTGAAAACGTCCCAATGTCCGGGGAGATCATCAAGGTATGATCTTGGTTCGTTGTTCTTTGTTTTCATTTACGTTTCGGTTTTTTTCAGACGAAAGCAATGCATCTGGCAGTGCTCCTTGGCGTGGACGGTTTCAAAGCAAGTGAGGGTTGGCTCGGCAAGTTCAAGCACCGTCACTCGATTGTCTTCAAAGAAAACCAGGGCGAGGCAGGTGAGATAGATATGCTGGCTCTCGGGAACTGGCAGCAAGATGTACTTCTCAAAGCGATTTCACACTTCTCCGCCGACGACGTCTTCAACGCAGATGAGACCGGTCTGTTTTGGCAACTCCTCCCGAACAAGACTCTGGCTTTCAAGGGTAGGTTTTGAGGATTTTGTAGATTTTTAGTAGATTTCTAGTAGATTTTTTGTTTGCAGGCGAGCGGTGCACGTCGGGCAAAAAGTCGAAGGTGCGCGTGACGGTACTGGTGGGCGCAAACATGACTGGAACGGAAAAGCTTCCGCTGCTGGTGATCGGGAAGTCGGCCAAGCCAAGGTGTTTCAAGGGCAAGGAAGTTCCGCTCTCATACAAAGCCAACCGCAAAGCATGGATGACAGGTAATATTCTTTTTGCTTTTTGCTATTTGCTTGGTTTACAAAATGTATGTACAATATTACGTAAAATATTTTTCAGCCGATCTGTTTGAAGAATGGCTTAAGCAGTGGGATCGCAAGCTAAAACGGGATGGGCGCAAGATACTTCTGGTCCTTGACAACTTCTCCGGGCACACAAAAATTCATCTGGACCAAATTACGCTGTTGTTTCTACCGCCGAATACTACTGCTGCTTCCCAGGTTAGTTTTTACCTTTTACGTTGTGGATGTACGTAAATGTTCGGCATTGCATAAACCTTCTTCTTTAGCCATGTGACCAAGGGATCATCCAAAATGTGAAGGTGCATTATCGTCGCTTCCTTCTTCGTAAACGAATTGACGCTTTCGACGCGAAGATCGACTACAAGATGGATTTATTCAAAGCTCTTCAATTCCTGCGACGGTCGTGGTCGGATGTGAAGCAAGAGACAATCGCCAACTGCTTCAAAAAGGCTGGGTTCATCAAACATGTGGAGGTGGTCATTTTGTCTAACATTTTGTCTACTGTGAAAATATTCAGCCATTTAATTCAGCCAACAGAATCTGCGGAGGATGCGGATGCAATGTGCAATGAATTGATAGCGGAAATGGACGAAGAAGTGCAAGAAACTGGGCGCGAGGAAGACGAGGAGCTGAACACTCTCTGGGCGGAACTGCAGCAGATGAATCTGGCAGAGGGCACTCTGCAGGAATATTTGGGCGTGGACGATCAACTTACAACCGGTGGATCTCGCTCTTTGGCAGAAATCGCAGAGGAAGTCTCGAATGTGAATGTGGAAGAGCCGGAAGGGGAAAGGCAAGTCTTTGCTTTGTGCGGTTTTTTTAAGTATTTTGCTTTCAGTGAAACCGATGTGATGGAGATCGAAGAGGAACCGCAGCCAGTCACATCCGAGAAGCCGCTGAAGCTTTGAATGTTCTCCAGCGCTACGCCGACGCGAATGCCAATCCCGAAATTCAGCTGCTGTGCGACAAAGTGGACAATGTGCTAGCCAAAGAAAGAATCAAGATGCTGAAGCAGAAAAATTTGTTGAATTACTTTGCTCCTAACCAGTGATGGATTGTTATTGTTTGAATAAAATGAATTTGGGCGAAAAGGAGTGACTCTCTATTTAAGGACAGGGGTGCTGTATTTACGTCATATAAAACTCGATTTAAGGACACTCGATGTAAGGACACTCGATTTAAGGACAGTGTTTTTGCCGGTCCCTTGAGTGTCCTTATATCGAGTTTTGACTGTAAAAGGTTGTTACTCTTTTCGACCCACAAAAGTCTCCTTTCTTGCAACAAAAGTCTCTTTTCCTGCAACAAATTTGGGTCTGCAACAAAAGTCTCTTTTCCTGCAACAAAAATCTCTTTTCCTGCAACAAAAATCTCTTTTTCTGCAACAAAATTATTTTTTTCCTGCAACAAATTTGACTATGCAAGAAAAGTCTCTCTTCTTGAAAAAAAATTTGTCTTTTTCTGCACCAAATTACTCTTTTCTCTTAACGAATCACTATTTTCTTACTGTGTTTTGCTATTTATTGCCTATATTTACAGATATCTTAAAAAGTTTATAATACAAACGAAGTTAATCATAAAAATCAGCCAGGGAAATCCAATCTAATTGCACATAATCAACTTTTATTTGCAACCACTAATAAGAAAACACCGATAACAAGTCACACAAATCATAAATTAACACCAACAATAATTGTTTCAATAACCGATAACAAATTTCCTATCAGAGCGTGCTCGGGCAAGTAGACGCACGTCTTACTGAATCTCCGCAACTGCAACGGAATACGCGGCTAGCTTTGGCAGTTCCTTCTTCAAGTTCATTATGACATGAAAGAAGCATCGCTGATCGTCGGAATTTGGCCAGACTATTCTAAGAGCTGGAAAAACAGATTTGTTAAATATTGAATGCATTGTAACTGAATCTATGACCATAACTAATGTACCGGCAAATAATGGATGTATCGGCATCTCTTACAACTAATTTGGGATGATAAAGATTCTGCAAATCGGCGTACTTGATGGCGTTAAAAAGACCATCATAGGCGAACTTGCTTTCAGAGCTGCATATGCCGATGACCGTTGGATGAAAGCGCTTGTTTGCGTCTGAGATCTAGCCACCTAAGAAATATTACTGATCCATTTCAAAAAGAAGACACTCTAAAACTTACAAGAACAGAATAACCGAGAAGATTAAGTTTGTACAAGGCATCAGTTTGGACGATGTTCGATCTGTGCTGCTTGTTCGTCAAACGGCGCGTTGCAAAGATCAAGAAGAACTGCCATTCCGAATAATTAGGCTCACCATGCTTCTTAGGCACCTCTCGCTTGCCGAATCCAATGCAGTACGGAGCGTCTTCAATAACCGGAATCGCCTTGTTGTCTAAGATGAAATCTTCGTACGAATGCGCATCATGGCCGGGCAACTGTCAAACTGTGTTTGCCAGCCAAGCGCAATTCCACGAGTCATCTGATCTTGCAATATATTGTCTGAATATTCTTTGTTTACTTGACCCGATAAAATTAGGGAAAAGGTTGAGATAAACAGAAAGAAAATTATGAAAAGGGTGATTTGTTGCAGGAAAAAAGTAATTTTGTTGCAGGAAAAGCGATTTTTGTTGCAGGAAAAGAGATTTTTGTTGCAGGAAAAGAGATTTTTGTTGCAGGAAAAGAGACTTTTGTTGCAGACCCAAATTTGTTGCAGGAAAAGAGACTTTTGTTGCAAGAAAGGAGACTTTTGTGGGTCGAAAAGTATTTCAACCTTTAATAAAATGCTATATGATATTTTCGTCTCTTATTTTCACTAGTTTTTAATTACAAAATATTATCAGAAAATCATGTCGCGAAAAATTGCAAAAATTTGGAAGTTCTTCTCGCTGGAAGCAAGTAATGGTGAGCAAAAGCGAAAGTGCCTCAAATAAAACACGTTGAAATAAACTTTAGTTAATTGAGGAACTCATAGCCGACCGGGTATTTTACTAACCGACCGACTAACCGGGTACGCAAAAATCCGGTTAACCGATAACCGAATAAGGCCAAATTAACCGACCGCGAGCTACCCTAGTAGTAACGTAATAAATCTATCAGGTTGTCTCTATCGTTTGGACCGATTTAAAAAAAAATTATTTGTGGCATTGCGCTTTTCCCAAACTTTGACAATTTTTTAAAGGTTTAAATTGAAAACACCCGTCAAAATGTGTGAATCTCCCGTGAAAATATGTAAATCTCTCGTCAAATTTTTAAAAATTCTTGTTCTCGGATTATCTGGATGTCTCATGTACCAACAAAACCAAGTTGTTCACTTGGATCAAATTTTTTTACGTTTTCGGGTTCCAAAACTTGTTTTCTTCACTAATTCGAGCATTTTCAAGATGGTTTGATAGTAGTAAAATTATGTATTGATGATACTTTTACATTTTTCGTGAATCTTGCGAAAAGAAATTTTACTACTGTCAAAACATCTCTAGAATTAATGCAGGAAACAAGTTTTGGAACCCGAAAACGAAAAAAAATTCTGATTCAAGTGGACTACCACTTGATTTGGTTGGTGGATTATCCATTATACCTAAGGTTGGATTATAGAAATATATTTTAAATTGTAAGAGTTCTTCACAAACAAAAAAGACTAATTATAAAATGACCACAAAAATGTTTTCGAGTTAGCCATGCCAAGATGATTACTACACTCATTCGGATTGTAGTAGTAAGATGATTCATGTAAGAAATGAATAAAAAAAACCAAGTCATGACTAATACGGAAGTGTTAATAGCCACGATAGTGTTAACTACCTACTAAAAATAGGAAGAAGTAAAAGGGTAGAAAAATAGAGTTAACATTCTAGCCCTTCTTATCGACCCCTTTTTACAGCCACTTTTCACCGGCCCCTTTTAACGGTCATCTTGCAGCCGC
Source organism: Ditylenchus dipsaci (assembly GCA_004194705.1). NCBI lineage: Eukaryota > Metazoa > Nematoda > Chromadorea > Rhabditida > Anguinidae > Ditylenchus > Ditylenchus dipsaci. The sequence goes on along the minus strand of SADC01000877.1, from coordinate 22,431 downwards.
TTTTCACCCTGTGCAGTCTAAGAAAAAAACAATATACCCAAATAAAAAATTTCCAATTCATCCACAAAATTTGTTGATGAATTAAATGTGGATGAGTTCACTTGTAAATGAATTCGCCTGTGGATATATTCGACGCCGCCCGTTCAAATTCCTTTTTGGGATCTCCAGGTACTCTTACAGGTCAACTTATTGAGATAAAATTTGTGACGAATTTATTGGATGAAACAAGTCAATTTATCTCACTTATCAACACTAAGGGATATCCGATGGAGTTTTTCACAGTTTCGCTTTTAATACGGTAAAAAAGATTTAAGCGAGAGATATATTAGGATTACAAGCTTTATTGCACATTTACAGAACAAACGCAACAAGACAATGGCATTTTTACTTGAATTTCATTTGTGCTTCCTACCCCGATTAGTGACCTCCACGAGACTGGTGGCGATCCTTATTCTTCTTCTTCTTTCGCTCCTTAGTTGTTCCAGTTAGAGCTTCGGCGGGCACTTGGGAGACAGGCTCAGCTCTCTGAAACATATTTTTTTCAGTGTTGAAAAATCTAGAAGCTGAAATACTGACCGGACGCTGCAGATGAGTGATTTGCTCCAGACGCTTAGTGACTTGCGGCATAGACCATCGTTCGTTCGGCGAATCACTCCAGCAATGCGTTGAGATGATGGCCCACACCTCAGCTGGACAATCAGGCGGCATTGGCATTCGATATCCTTCCTTCACCTGAATATCAATATAAAATGCTTATTCCTTAAGATTCAATTTAAAACCCACTCTGGTATTAACTTCAGCAACTGTCATTCCCGGATATGGCTCAATTCCTTGCATCATAATCTAAAAAAGCCCATATTAACTGACTGAATTATGACAATAAGCAAGACTCACCTCCCAGCACAAGATTCCAAAGGCGAATGTGTCGGTCTTCTGGCTGTACATAGCATGGCGAAGCGTTTCAGGAGCAAGCCAACGGATAGGAACTCTATTGCGCGGATCCATGGCATAGACTGTTCCTTCTCGAGTTAGACCGAAGTCGCTGATCTTGACCTGAAAATAAATAGATAACCATAAAAAGAATACTAATTACAAACGCAAAATACCTTTCCGTCTCCGAACAAGCAGTTTCGAGCAGCGATGTCGCGATGAATGACGTTTTTCATGTGCAGATAATCGATTCCCCAACAAGCACCCATGCACATTTCCACTCGCTGTTCGGCTGGCAACGCATTCTTTTGAAGGAACGAATCAAGAGAACCCTTGTCAGCCTAAAATGAATATTAGGTATATAACAGAGAAGAGAGAAAAATAGAACTAACCAGTTCCATGACAATCATCAGAGGTTCGCGTCCTGCAGCCACACCATAGAGCTTGACAACATTAGGATGATCGAACATGCGCATCAGTCTGGCTTCACGAGTGATATCTTTTATTTGCTCCTTTGTCATATTCTCTAGTTTTGCTTGCTTGATGGCCACATCGATTTTTGAACCAGTTCTGCTTCGTAGACGACCCAACGAGACTTCCCCGAAAGCACCTTCACCCAATTTCTTCGTGATTTCGATGTCATCATGAGCAAGTTCCCAAGAGGCACGATTGATTGGATTCTTGATCATCACATTTATTTCCTGAAAATTAAAAATTAATTAGATGGGTACACAGTAATTCAATTAAAATACCTTGTTGATGGAGATTTTCTGCGATAGGTGGTATTGAATCATCTCAGGCATGGTGTCGAAGGCGAATCTCTCGATGATGAACTTTCCATCCCGATTTTGAACGACGTAGTGCTTGATCTAAAAAAAAATTAGATGACCAAATTTCATCATCTGACTTACCCCAGCTTCTTCACGAGTTTCATCATACATCACGGAGAGAACGAAGCAACGAGTCTGGCCAGCTTTGGGTTCTGTCGTACGCACCAAGAAATCACCATTTCGCTTGAGCATCACACGAATATCTTCCCGAGGTAGCTAAAAACAGCATATTTCAGGTAAAAACAATTAAAAAGACAAGAATGAATTACCAGTCCATGGTAGTAGAGCTCACTTTCAATTGACCTGTCCGTCATTCTTCTTTTTTCTGAGCAGAGAAACAGCAAGATAAGCAACCGAACGCAAACGAGATCGAGAGCGAGAATGAAACTTTTTACTGAAAATGAGGCTTTTATAGTCCTCATTAGAAAAATCATATTTGTCATGAAGAGAACTTGCGCTCAGAGACTGCCAGGCGACTCGTTACAAATTGTGACTCGTTACAGTTTTTTCAAATTGGCGCGTTTTGGTGCTCAGTCTGAGATACACGTTTGAGCCCGCCCTAACGTGCGCTGGCCTACCCTAAGCCTAAGCCTAAGGCCTAAGTTAAAAAAGTTAAGAGGACATGCAGAAAACAGTCAAAAAAATGAAATTGAAAAATTCAAAATTGTAACGAGTCACAATTTGTAACGAGTTGCTGTTATACCGCGCTCAGATTTATAACAATTTTTGTATGGTTGAAATTGAAAACACTCGTGTGTAATGTGCAGTGCTGTAGTTGGCTCGCGCGAACTACAAAAGATGGTAAAAATCGCAGAACTTGCATGACATATTGCTCGCGAGCTATTTAGCTCGCAGGCAATAAATTTGGCTCGCATTTTGCTCGCAATTTTTTTATTTTTCGAGAGCAAGAGGCGAGCCAAGTTATTTGTACCATCTTATGTGGCTCACGCGAGCGAAATTGCCAACACTGATTGTGAGAAGTAAAACCAATCAGTAACAAATTTGACACTAATAATTTTTTTGTTTGTTTTGCTTCAAAATTTCAGGGTTCAAACACATTAAAAATATTATGAGCCAAGCTCGCGCTTATTTAACAACAATTATATCCTCGCGAGCTATACGGCTCATGAGCCAAATGGCTCATCAGCAGCTCGCATGAGCCTTGCTCTCGACAGCTTGTGAACACATGGCTCGCTAGCTATTTGGCTCGCAGGCGATAAATTTGGCTCGCGATTTGCTCGCTCATTTTTTTCAAATGCTATTTCTCACGACCCAAATTGCCAACACTGGTAATGTGTGAATCTCCCGTCTAATTTTCAAAACTTCTTGTTCTCGGTGATTACTTTTCTATTTTTTTGCATAAATGCAAATCCTAAATATATAAATCCTAAATCTCTAGTTTCTAATGAGCTATCAACTGGCTGACTACAATATTGAAAGGTGGGAAAACAATTGATTTTGAAAAAATAGGTGTAGTTTTAAAAAATATAATTGTTCTCCCACTTTTAAATATTGTAGTCAGCCAGTTGATAGCTCAATAGAAACTAGAGATTCAGGGCTACATGCTGGTGCAAACAAATAAAAAATTGAATAGTAATCACCAAGAACAAGAAGTTTTAAAATTTTGAAGGGAGATTTACATATTTTGACGGGAGATTCACACATTTGACGGGGGTTTTTTAATTTTAACCTTTTAATCTTTTTACAACCATATTTGTCCCATTATTTTGTAGCGAAAAATCTCAGCTATAAAGAACGATTAACTTTCAAAATTTTAAGGCATGTTTACAATAGCTCAGACCCACACTCGTCACTTTTGACTAGTTCAAATGTTATTGTGAACATGAGTTTGGGTCTGGGGGCGTCCGGTGAGAGTGGGATTGGGTCCGGTGTGAGTGCTGGATTTCGGGCCATTGTGAAATAGCTTTATGGACAAAAACAATGCCACAAATAATTCTTTTGTCAAAAAATGTTCAAACTTTAAAGTCGACCTAATATATGTACAATGATAACTAGCTAGGCACTCAGATTTTTTTTTCAAAATAGGGAAATTCGCTCAAATAAAGACATTTTAGGTTTTTACAGCAAAAAGATGCTATTTTATTCAGTGCTTATTGCTCTTTTGCTGCTGAAAAATAAGATTAAGTCTTGGAATTCCAAAAACAAAAATAAGAAATAAGGACAAATCTTGTAAAGCTGTAATAAGCTTTGAAACAATCGTGGTTATTCTTTATTTTGTTTGCAGGAGTATGAGCTGTTTAATTTGCTGCACAAAATTGAAGTCAACCTAGCTGAACTGTCACTTATCCGGGATGTGGCCAGAAGCTATGTGAACAGTCTTAAATCTTGCCCTTTAAATCGAATAATTGTGCCGCCAACAATTATGGCTCACTTCATTCTGGACGCTCTATCTTACTCTTACCAGACCATTCAGGAGACTGGAAATTCCAGGTACTTACTCTATCCATAAAAAATCCAATCGATGGCTGTTTTTGCTAGCCGGAGGAATGCGTTCACCCCAAGTCCACCCTCCAACCCTTCCGTAGCCGTCCATCGTCGTCCCTGCGATGATTCTCTGGCTCTAGAGCTGGCTCTGGAAGTGTTGGGTATGCGTGTTTTCATCTCTGAGACAGACCATCCAATGCTCTGCGAGTCCATCAGGAGACAAAGAGGCTAGTTTTCTTATTGCTGAAGCTTCTGGTATTAAAAATTTGAATTTTTAAACCGAAATTCAAATCGAAAGAATTCTAATCAATTCTGATTTAGGTGAACTTTCAATGACCTTGTTGCTAAGAAATCGAGATTGTCTTGAGAAATTGGGTGTTATTTTGGACAAACTACTGGACTCTGCGGTTCATCGCATGTATGAGTAAGTAACTTTATCTTTTACAAAATTTTACATTTGTTCAAGCAAGGTCATATTGTTTAAAGTTGTATAAAGTTAAATCTTTGAATAAAAAAATCTCAATATAAAAACCAGTGAAATTTTATTTCGTTGGCCAAAGTCGGGGCGAATCTGGTATAATACCATCCTCGATATAACAACACAGATGGCCTGTCCCAGGACTGTCCTGAGGGGTGTTCCTAAATCAATGCGAAAATATGGCCATTCCTTGACGTTCAAAGTTAATATAACCTTTACCGTTAGAAATTTGTGTTTCAGAAATCACAGCTCAAACGGGATATTCTTCATAAGCAACAAAGAAATACTCTCAGTTAGGGCTAAAAATCCAGCCTATACAAGTGAAGCTAGCTGCAAAGACAATGATGAACCTTGTTGTTCTTCCACTATTCGTCGAAAAAGCTCTAATAGCAGCAGAAAATCGATTAAAGAAAATTATGCTGAGGCAGAGACAATAGACACAGGCCGAGACTTAAATTCCACCCTCATGTAAGCACTTTTTTAACATTAAAATATTTTAATTTTTTCAAGTTAATCATTTTTTAGCAAAAATATTTTTGTGGCTAATTTACTATTTTTTTTGTAGTTTTCAATTACCCTGTTTTTATTTAATTTTCTTATCGTTTTTTTAGAAGTTACAACACCATCAGGTGGCGCTACGACTCTAGTCTCTTGTGAGGTATTATTTATTTCACCATCTTTGCAAAATGTGGTACAGAAAATTAAAAGTCTGATACAAATAAAAAGATAATTTGCTTATAACTTTGGATTTTTTGTCCTACATTTTGCAAAGATGCTGAAATAAATAATACTTCACAAGAAAATAGAGTCGTAGGGCCACCTAATGATGTTATAACTTCTAAAAAAAGATAAGAAAATTGAATAAAACCAGGCTTATTGAAAATTAGCCACAAATAGTAACTTAGCCACAAAAAAGTATTTTTGCTACAAAAAATAAGTAACCATTTTTTACGTCATTATTTCAGCGAAGAAGAATTCAACTCAATCACCATCAGTGGTGAAAGCATCAATCGCCAGCCAACACAGGACTCTAGTACATCTTCTTCAGTGACCACAGTGGTGACAGAAGCAGAGAGTCATGAAGACGACAGTAGTCCGAGACTGAGCGAATTATCAGCCTCCAGCTCAGGAATTTCCCACGGACAACCTATTTTTTTCAATGATAAAAGTGGTGCAGCTCAGGTAATTCAATACTTTCAAGTACTTCTTTTTACAGAAATCCTTGTTATAGGACTCCATGCAGATGCCTGTAGCAAGTGACGCTGAAAAAATACTCTTGAATCCTTTCTTAATCAACAGCAAAAGACACAACAACAGCAGCTATCCCGCCACAGTGCTGCTCAATTTCGATTTCTTTCCAACCAGGCCACAGAAGCACAAGCTCATTACATGGTGGAATTTGCGAAACGGTGAGCACTACATTACATATTTTTAGAATAAATAATATTACTTGTGAAATTGACCGTTCAAAATCATTTTTTTCAGTCAATAAACCGGTGAAATAGCCCATTTGACGTCAAATTCGGTCAAATTATCTTTTTTACTCTACATTACATATAAAACCTAAAAATGAAAGCGAAAACACTAAAAAACAACTTCTTTCACACTTGAGAGTCAGTTTCAATATTTTCGCTAAAAAAAATTGAAAATTTCGACGCTAGTAGCGAATAACCCCCCCCCACAACGATTTTCACTTTTTTTACTTTAGTAAAAAGTACCCAAATATATGTCCCAGACCCCGGAAAATGTGCACAAACTCTTCATTAGTCACAAATTCCGTACGCTGGCCTACCCCAAGCCTAAGGGCTAAGCCTAAACTTGTTGTTTGCAAGGGTAGTTACAGCAATTTTTAAAGGTCGGATACTTGGGGGGGGGGTATTCGCTACTAGCGCCAAAATTTCGAATTCTGAGTGAAAATTTTTAAATTCCTACCTACGAACAAAAATAATAATTATAATTCTGAGAATTTTATAAGAGATGAAAGGGTTCACTCGGAATTTTCTTTTCTTTATTTGAAAGCGCTACTAATTTCCCATCGTACAGTTCAAAAAAGTTTTGTGAATGTTGTCCCTCTAAGAAGTTACGCTGAAATGAAGTAAAGTGGGGGCTGTGAAATTTTGACTTTCGACTTCCAAAAAAGTCAAAAACATCAATGTTTTTGACTTTTTACGACTTTAAAGGGGCATGCCATGCTAGTAAGAGGTGGTACTCGGAAATTCAATTTTTTTCCTAATCATCGAACCTCTGTACGTATTTTTCAACTTGGTTTTTAACAAAACAAGGCGTAGTTATGTTAGAAATCAAGTTAAAAATTCGTACAGAAGTTCGATGATTAGGAAAAAATTTCGGATTCTCGGGTGTCATATCTTATTAGCGTGGACATCCCCTTGAAAGCAAATTGCAACCAGTGATCTAGAATTTTAAAGTGATTTTTATGCGGATCTTGTTTCGAAAAATATTGCCAGTTTTTATGACAAGTCAGAAATTGTATCCATCATCCACTTTAGGTTGCTGACAGAAGCTGGTGGCAACCAAAGCAACACCATGTTTAACCCCCTGCATAACAATGCAGCAGCTGCAATTGGCATCAACAACAACCAAGCTTCAGTTGGAGGGCCTCATAGACATCTACACATCTGCTCTTTCTTGATTGGATTGTATGCTTTGGGGTTGAACAACCAGGTTTCTTCCACTTGGCCCACTAGGACTTACAGCACGCATGTTAGTTGGATACAGACCCAGGCTCTGGAAATCGGTATGGTTTGTGTGAGGTTTTTGAATTGATTAAATTACGATGGATGAACATTCCAGGTAGATCTGCTCTGGAAATAGTCCGCAAGACCTGGCAGGCACATTTGACCCCCACAGAAGTAGCTTCGCTGGCAGACAAGGCAAGTCAGAGTGCAGATGGGACAGTGGTGGAGGAGGCAGCTCTTCTGGCATTGAGTGTGCTCCAGAAGGCATATGCTCTGACTGTGGTGGAGAGCACCAAAGCACTGGACCAGTGCAAAGAACACAGCTGCATGCTTCTTCAAGAGGCTTGCTTGAGTGTCGAGAAGGTCAGATTATTTGTATTGTAAAATTTAGCTTTGGATCTGCTTTAAAGTTTTGTGAATATTACACAGTTAACTCTTTTTTATTCGACATCTCTTTAAGTTCGGTCGACAATTTTGGACGGCTATCGATTACCGACGGTCAATGAATTTTTTTTTCGAAATTTTTGATCAAAATCGTCAATTTTCAGGGCAAAAGTTTCTGGAAAGTCGGCCCTACCAAAATCTCAATACCAAAATCTCATCCTGAATCCGAATCCGTTGAGATCAGATCAAATTATTTTTATAGACTGAGATACCCACTAAAATAGGTGAATTGGTGCCAAATTCCTGATCCATCTACTCAAAATAGCTATATATCAGCTCATAAAAATTATTTCGATCTGATATCAACGGATTCGGATTTGGGATGAGATTTTGGTGTTAGGGTCGACTTTCCAGAAACTTTTGGCCCAAAAATTGACGATTTTGATCAAAAAAATTCATTGACCGTCGGTAATCGATATTTTACCGACAATTTTCACCCAATTTAAATTTTTTTTTCTAAATTTGATTCATCATTCTAGTACAGGGCTCGGAAACTTCCTTTATTTAAAGATTTGTCCTTTATTTGAGACTCAAAATCTTTAAAATTTTGGAAATTTCACAACAAAATCTTTATTCGCCGTATTCTAAATCTGGTAAGCATTTATTCTTTTTGACCAAATGCCCTTTATTTTATCAAAATGTCCTTTATTTTAAAATTTCGAGTTCCGAGCCCTGAATCCAGTATGATTTCGATCTTGCTGATTGTTTTTTCCGAATTCTTTAAAGGGCCTGACCTCTTCCTACTCGGTGGTCCCCCGCCAATTCAAAAATTTTCTCTCGATCATTGGACTTCTGTACGGATTTTTCCGCCACGTTTCTAACAAAACTAGGCCTGAAATCAAATTTTAGGCTTAGTTTTGTTAGAAACCTAGCGGAAGAATCTGTACAGAAGTCCAATGATCCAGGGAAAATTTTTGAATTGGCGGGGGACCACCGATTAGGAAGAGGTCAGGTTCTTTAAGGTTGCCATAGAGATCTGCGATTCTCTATCAACTGACACCCCTTTTTAAAAATCAGGTTAAAAAAAGTAGGTAGGTTAATCGAAAGTCACGGGTATTTATGACAGTGTAAAAGGATTTGTAAAAACGATCGGCAATACCGGAATCCTTGCGATATTTCAGCCTAGATTAACCAAAGATAAATGGCTGAATAATTAAAAAATCAAGGTGAAAAGTGTCGGACCCTAAGCTCGAACTTTTAAGAGTGTCGGTTAAACGGGAATCGACTGTATTTACAAAAACCCTATTTAGGCGGCCGAAAAGGACGGTGTGTATCCAGAAGTTCTATTCAAGGTCGCCAACCACTGGTTCAACCTACACAAAGAGGTTAGCTGCAGTGGAATCAGCACTATCTCAGCTGTTTCTGTCCAGCAGCCCAACTACAATATTCCCCCACCTCCAATACACCCTCAATATCGTCCCCAAAGGATGTTACCTCCACCTACCATGATGCACCAAATGTCCAACGACAACAATGGCAGTAATGCTGCTTGTACCAGTGCTCAGACCTCTTCTTCCAACCAGCAGCACAGATTACACATTAGCCATTCAGCGCCCAATCTGCAACCTGGAATAGTATCGGCTTCACAACAACCTCCTTTTTTGTCACCCTTACCTCAGCAGCAAAAACCCTGGATGACAAAAGGCCAGCCTGTCGGAGGGTTTGTTGGAGCCCACTATCCCCATTGTATGCAACAACAAATGAGTATGATGCCAGCCCCCATGATGCCCTGCATTTACGGTTCGAATCAGGAATAATAATGCTTCTAGAGAGAATCTAACCTGCGTAAAAGGGTAATGTAGTGAGGAGGCACAGTTTATCTCACGTAAAAATGATGAAAAAAGTGGAATTGAGAAGATTTTAATTATCTTTAGATCCGCAGGGATTGAAGGAAGCAGGCAGGTGCGCAGGTTCGTTTCCACTCGGTGTCCAGCTAGTTATTTTGACTTGTTTGGTCAATGACATGTGATTCGGGTCATTCATTTCAAATCTGATGTCAAAAAGGTCAAGCTGCTTCTAAGATTTTGTCAAATAATCCAAAATAACTAGAGTGCCACCAAGCGGGGTCGAACCTGCGAACCATTTGGGCCAACAACCACTAACGCATCGTAGATGTTTACGCAAGTTTTCAGCTCGAATAGAAGTAAAAAGTAAAAACCGGGGAAATTTTACTTGGACCGCTTTATTGGTCTGCCTTTTTAAAAGACACGTGCATGCCCCTTTAAACTGGACTAAATGTCGCTTGCAAAAACTAATTTTGAAAATTTAAGGAGTTCCACCGCCCAGGGGTTTCCCTCCTCCACCTATACTGCATACCCACCGCTACCAACAGCCGCCCAGTCATTTAGGGATTGGAGTAGGTATGTGCGCCTTCCCACCACCCCACAACCTACCCCCAATCAGCACAGAGCACCACCTCCACCATTCTACCACCAGCAGCACTACGACCCTAATTACGCTCCAGCAGGACCTCCACTTGCTCACGTTGCTTCCACACCAATGAATGACCCACAAAAAGTGTTTCTAATAAATGCTCATCGGGTGGGCATGAGAGCACTGGACACTATGGGACTCAGGAACTCAGATGAAGGCAGCTGGAGTTTCAACAAATACTCTAAAGTATTTTGGTTTCAGATATTTTTGGTTCAGTATTACGGTGTGTTTTTCAGAATCCGAACTTTTGCAACGAAATTCGCTGGCTGTTTGAAGATGTCTCTATCAAAATTGGTGTACCATATGTCAGCTCTTTTTGTGAGAAATTATCGGACTGTATAGCGTCTCCTTTCCTTTTGTTGCATTTCATGAAGGAGTCTTTGAAGGTTCGTTGTTTTTAAATCTGTTTCTGTGGGCTAGTAAAGTTTGGTCAAAAAACATGTTTTGGCTGAATGTGGAATTAGCAGAAATCACTAGTAATCTGCTTCAAAACCAAACTTTCGTGAATGCTAACTGCGTGTTCTGTTTTCACTAGAATGGAATATCGGAAATGCTAGTAGTGTGTGCAGAACGCCAAGTTAGAATTTTTTGAAGTTCTAGCAAAAATGGCCATACCTAGGGTTGCTTTTCTGTCTGAATTGAAAATAATTGGTAAGGTTTTCCGTTAACTTTCCGGTCAAAAGTCTATAATTACAGAAGGACTTTGTAAATTTTCTGGAAATTTTTCCAGAAAGTTTTCCAAAAACGTTGACTGTGATGGAACCCTGGAAATACCCTTTTAGCCATACCCTTTGAAAAAACTGAGAACCCTGATGTCAATATTCTGTTGATATCACTAATCAAAAACACAAAATTGGGAAAACATTTGAAAAAAGGGCATATTCAGTACTTTCAACAACAACAGCAGTTCAACCCGTTCCAACACCACCAAATCAATGCAATGCCCACCTTCAACTCTCCTCCAATCACAGCTAGTGGACCCAGCAACAATCCGAATACCCAGTTTATGTGCAGCAGTGGTGGAGCGAGTCAAAGAGGTGCCTCAGGTCATCAAACCTCTGCTGCTAACAATTGTCCATATAGTGTGAATCAGGGCACAGCAGCAGTGACCATCCAACTAAATGTGGTCAAGTCTATAGGCTGTCAGGCCAAGAATATAATGTTGCAACATCTGTTCCCTCACCCTATTGCTGAACTCATGAGGCATTGTGTGGAAATGAGCTATGTGGCTGCTTACAACAAGCTCAACTACACTCGCTTCGGCGAATCCGACATTGACGATGTTGGTTTTTTTGAAGATTTGAAAATGGCTAGTCGACCAGGGCATAACATAGAAAATTAGGCTAAGGTTTACAATACCCCCAGCACTCAGGTTTACTTGACCCCCAGCATTCAGGTTTACCTGACCCCCAGCACTCAGGTTTACCTAACCCCCAGCACTCAGGTTCAACCACACCAATTTTGGCCAATTTTCAAATTTTGTCCCTTTCCTACCGATCTGAGTGCTGGGGGTCAGGTAAACCTGAGTGCTGCGGTCAGGTAAACCTAAGTGCTGGGGGTCAGGTAAACCTGAGTGCTGGGGGTCAAGTAAACCTGAGTGAAAAAAATTGGCCAAAATTGGTGTGGTTGAACCTGAGTGCTGGGGGTCAAGTAAACCTGAGTGCTGGGGGTATTGTAAACCTGCTCCGAAAATTATTTTAAAAAGGGTGATATTTAAGTGGCCACCGGACATTTAGCATAATTTGTGCAATTTGTCCGCGGACAATTTGCATAATTTTTCGGTATTGTTGTATAGTGTGATTTGTATCACCTGTTGTCTCGCAGTGATATGCTATTGTGTTAGTATATAAGGTCTGAACGTCTGTGTTCAGGATCAGTTTCTGTCCGAATAAAGCTATTAAGAAGTCGTGTGCTCTCGTCTCTCTCTAGCTAGTCCCGAGGATACAACATTGGCGTACTCGCAATGGATGTGGATCAGTTTCAACAATTTATGGCGGTGCAGCAGCAACAGCAAGCAGCGATGGCTCAGCAGCAAACAGCTATGGCTCAGATGATGGCTCTTTTCCAGCAGCAGCAGCAGAATGGTGGTGGTGGCGACAATGCTCAGCAAGTGCCTGCCGTGGTCTCAACTCTGCCTCAGTTGCCAGACATGGAAGTCTTCTCAGCAGATGACAGTGATCCAGCCAAGTTCGAAAATTGGATGGCCCGTTTCAAGTTCTCTCTCGACTGTACAGCTCCGAATATGGTGGATGCCTGCAAGGTGAAGCTCTTGATGACGAAGCTCTCTGCCGAAGCCTTTGCTGAATACAGAAAGAGTGTCCTGCCCAGAGATGTCGTCGACTTCAGCCTGGAGGAAACGGTTAGTGGTCTTTCCAAAGTTTTTGCTCATTCTCGCTCTTTGGTGGTGGATCGCTATGAGTGCCTGCGCCTGGTCAAAGATGATGGTGAAGAATTCCGCCACTTCGTCAATCGCCTTAAAGGTCAGCTCCGCTTGTTCAAGTTCAGTGCTTTGAAAGAAGAAGAGTTCAATTGCCTGCTCCTGCTCTTGGGTCTCAAGTCAAATGGTGATGCGGTGCTCAGAACCAGAATTCTCCAGCGTCTCAATGAAAAAGGCGACCAAGTCAAGTTCGATGAAATTGTGGAAGAAGCTGCCAGCTATCTCTCGACAATTGCCGAAGCGAAGCATCTGGAAAGAAAGGAAGCGCCGTCCTACTTCGGAATCAATCAGGTGGGTCAGAAGAAAGCTCCTCCAAGTCAAGCCTGCTTCCGGTGTGGTCAAATGCATTGGTCTGAAGATTGCCGCTCCAAAAATGCCGAATGCAACAAGTGCGGTCAAATAGGTCACCTCAGCAAGCAGTGTGACGCAATACAGCAGTTCCGCCAGTCAAAGAAGAAGTTCCAGAAGCCGTTCAAGCCTGCAAATCAATCAAGCTATGGGGTCAACTGCCTTCAAATGCAATCAGTGCAAGTTCAACAGTTGGGTAAGAAGTCTCAGCTCATCAAGAAGCAAGTGCAAATCAATGGCCGCTTCGTCCTCTTCACTCTCGACACTGGGTCGGAAGTGACAGCTATCAATGAGGAAACGTATCAAGCTATTGGCCAGCCTCCAATCTGTCAAAGCAAAACGCAGGGTCGTCTCTACAATGGGTCAAGCTGCAAGTTTGTCGGTGATGGTATCGCCTCCTTCTCTGCTAATGGTCGGTCAGTCAAACAAGCTTTTGTGGTGGTTCAGCATGGCTCAATGAATCTGCTAGGGATCAATGCGCTCAACGCACTAGGATTCTTGGACATGCCTCTCAATAAGCAGCGATCAAAGGAAAAGCAGCAGCCTTCTCAGTTCAGTCAGTCAAAGGGAATCAACCTGCTACAGATCAGCTCAATGGGTAGCCAGGACCCTTCGCAGCCTTCCAAAAGTCGTCTAAGCAGCCAGCCTAGCAAGCCGTGCTACACCTGTGGACGAAAGCATTGGAATAGCAGCTGCCCTTATCGCAAGTCAAATGCAAGACGTTCCAAGCCGCTTATTGGTCGTCAGTCAGTCTCTCAGTTGCCGTCCGCTTCTCAAGTGCAGCATGCAAAGAAGTCAGTGATCAGTCAAGCAACTAGTCTTTCAGCAAATGTCGTCCGCTTGACAGCTCCGGTTCCAGTTCTCAATCGAAGGAAGGAGTGGACGCAACATTGTGCTCAGCAGTCTCGTCCACCAGCAAGTGTCTTCCCGGTCAGCTCCGCTCCTAGCAAAAGATGGAAAGGGAATGGAATACTGTGCTCAGCTCTCTCATCAAGTACAACAGGGATTCATCTGTCAAAAGCCGTCTCAAGTGCCAGCCTGGTACAGTGGAAGTTCCTCAGCCAGAAGTCTTATCAAATGCTGCCAAGGAAGAAACCAAGAAGGAACAAATCACCAATTCTTCAGAATCTCTGTCCACCCAACCCGTTGTACGGGGGAAGGTGTTGTATAGTGTGATTTGTATCACCTGTTGTCTCGCAGTGATATGCTATTGTGTTAGTATATAAGGTCTGAACGTCTGTGTTCAGGATCAGTTTGTGTCCGAATAAAGCTATTAAGAAGTCGTGTGCTCTCGTCTCTCTCTAGCTAGTCCCGAGGATACAACAGGTATGATTCGGTTGTTTCGCCCAAATTACACCGAAAAAGTGGGCAAATTAAATGCGGGCGAATCGCACAAATTATGCTAAATGTCCGGTTGCCATTAAGTATGCTCCTGAAATTTGAGAAAAAGTCACCTACTGCCCATTATCTTTTTTTGCTCTTTCCGACAAAAAACAAACAAAGATGGAAAAAATTTAAAAGAAAATGTTTTTCTATTGCATAACTAGAGACAGAAACGGGACGGGATCCCGTCGGGATCCCGATCCCGCCCGAGCCGATTTTGGGCCAAAATCCCGTCCCGAAATCCCGCCCGAACAATTCTTAAAATCCCGATCCGATCCCGAAATTCGTCAAATCCGATCGACAATTTTCACCCTTTGTATGGTCGTAAAAGCACCAATTAGTTATGTGTTTCTTTTAAAATCCATTGAAACCTCAAGCAAAAACGTGAACGTTTCTCGCATCTTAGTTTTCTTTAGGGTTGTCAGAGGAAAAATTCCCAGGAAAAAAAGATCATTTTTTCCCGGGAAAATTCCCGGGAAAAAATGATTCGGGAAAAAATAAAGAAAATATGGAAAAAAATGAATTTAAATAAGAGCTTGTTTTAGTAGGACAAAGTATGCTCTAAATCAGAATTTTATTGAGAAATCAAAGCACTTTTAAATACATTCAAACCTTAAAAAAGTTCACCTTTAGATCAGCCCCTAGGAGTGACCATATATAAAGGTTAGACTGTATATAAACCAACTTTTTGTTTAAACAAATGCCGGGTTATAGAGGTTCGACTGTAACTCAAAAACCCAGTCTCACCATAAGTCAAAAACACACCGAAACACTTACCACAACACACCACAGCGAAATTTAATCCAGTGATACGCCACAGAAAGCCACTGAAACGCCACTAAGTTCTCTGAATTCAGTGGTAATCCAGTCGGTTACCACTGGATCACCGCTGGATCAAATAACTACGTGGCATTCAAGTGGCGTACCACTGGCAGTTTGTGGCACTGGATTACACTAGCATGGTAGATCCCTCGGGTTTTCGCCTGAGCCAAGCCTCTTCGGAGTGCTTGGCTGAACTTTTGGATGGCTGAGCCTCTGGCTCGGCCTTGATTAGCGTAATAATGCTTTTCGTCAAAAATGAAGAATTTGGGATTGAGCCAATTTTAATAGCCTAATTATATTTAATGAAGAGCCTGAATCCGAAGAAGAACGAACTGACGAGGAATACAGTGGTGTGGAGGAATTCGATGTGTTGTTTACCGATGAATAGGATGTTAATTTGGTTTAAATAAATGCGTATTTGGATCTGGTTGAGTGTTGTTAAAGGCAATAAATTCTTTTTTTCCCTTTTTTCCCGGTGAAATTATTTTTTCCCGAAATTTTTCCGGGAAAATTCCTATGATCATTTTTTCCCGGGAAAATGACAACCCGGTTTTCTTCTTTTGTTCGGTTGAAATTGTGGTCATAAAGTTTTTGCTTTAATTGAGCTTCATAATATTAACATTTTTAGATGAGCGTTATTTGGAATATCGGTTTATTCACAAAACTATCGGGCACTGAAGCAAAATGTGGAATGTGTGGAAATCTAATAAAAATGACGGGTGGCAGTACAAAAGGCCTTTTCGTCCACGCACGAACTCACGACGAATACTCGGCTAGGCTCAAGCAAAAATTCTCATTTTCCTGAACAAGGCATTGCCACAGATCAACTACTGCTACTAAAACTGTTACTTTTGTTAAATTTGCTCGTTTGTTGTTGTTTGCATATGGTGTTGTCAAAAAAAACAAAATTTTGAATAATCCCGAAAATTTGTTCGGGATCCCGACGGGATCCCGAATTTTATTTTCCAAAATCCCGATCCCGATCCCGGATTTTTTTCGGCCGAAAATCCCGTCCCGAAATCCCGCCCGAAGGCCTTTTTCTGTCTCTATGCATAACATACAGTTAGTATATTATTATAGATTTGTGAGCTTGTACTAGTTGCGAGAGAGGCATTTGGCATGATTCCTCAGAACGCAGGAAAAGTAATGTTTGATACCTACCTTCGGTTTGTTCGCAAACAGAAGATGTACAAGAAAGAAGTGGCACAAAAGATAACTAATTGCTTGCAAAATTAATTTGATTTTTTGAAGCTATTTGTCTTGTGTGGTAATTTATAATTTATTAATTTATTGCAAATAAAATGGGTTAATCACACTCGTGAAATAGGTCAATAATATTTATAGGATAATATTTTCTTGCTTCAAGCACAAATTTAAAGTCATGTGGCAGAAGAATCTGAGTAGATTTAGCCAGTATTTTTTTCACGTAACTATCAACCACGCAAATATTCAGGCTAAAAATAACTAAGAGGGTTGGCTTGAGCTATAGGTGGGTGGGGCAAGGGTTGAGCAGGGGGCAGAGGGTTTCCGTCTAGAGCTCCTGGATCCATAAATTCTCCATTTCTTGCCATTTCTTCCAGTTCCTCAGATAGAAACCTTTTTGTATCAAACAAGAGATGGTCATAAAGCAAAATTTTTTGCTTTGGGCTGGCATGCAGATAGATCTGAACCAATTGGATAGTCAAAACAACTGATTTCAATAAATATTAGTTACCTTGTTATATTGAGTTATTGCCTCTTGTGTGATTCTGCTTTGAGCAACTCCGAAAAACATTTTGTTTTTTACTCTCAGTTATGTCTTTTTCTGGTGTTCCAGCCAAGATTTTTCTAATAAAAGTGAGAAAAGTTTCATCGTCCAAATTGAAATTGAGATCAGTGCTGTAGCGAGATAGGCACCGTCCAATGTGCACCACTT
This sequence comes from Ditylenchus dipsaci, assembly GCA_004194705.1. Lineage (NCBI taxonomy): Eukaryota > Metazoa > Nematoda > Chromadorea > Rhabditida > Anguinidae > Ditylenchus > Ditylenchus dipsaci. The sequence goes on along the minus strand of SADC01000877.1, from coordinate 5,270 downwards.
GGGCTCTGAAAGCTACAATTTTGAGAAAAAATAACATGGGTGTGTAAAAAACGGTAGATACCGTATTTCATGTAAATTTCTCCCCTCCTCCAAATACTCACCCCCTAACTTCAAGTGATCTGAAAATTCTGTTTAATTTACTGTTTGAGCAATGTAAAAAGTATCAGCAACGGCGTTGGGGCGTTTCGTAACTTTTCGGTAAATTACCGAAAAGTTACGAAACGCCTATCATAACGCCAAGGATTTAAAATTTGAAATTCATTCTTAATTTTTATGCGGTCGGGTGTATTGTTCTCTTTTTTTCTCTCTCTCTAAATTTATGGTGCCTTTATAACAAGGCCGGTCAAACCGTTAACACTCATTTATGCCCTACCTCATTGGGGCCTTATTATATCAACTAGAAGGCGCTGATGCGGCAAATGCCGCAGTGCGTTGGGTGTGAAAAGTACGTTAGAGCTCACGCCGGTAGTTTGGGATCCATGATGATGTTTTGCGACCTACGCTGGTGCGTGGGTCACGCTGGTGGTGCAGGCGCTTTTAACGTGGTTTGGGTAGCCGCTGGCTGTTCGAACCTCATTCACATGGTTCGAACATTCGCTAGTAGTTCGGTCCCCATTCACGTGGTTTAGATAACCGCTGTTGGTTCGGGCGCGATTATTGTTTGTTGGGTGTGCCTACGTGGCTTGGGCCCCGTCCTGGTGGTTCGGGTGTGCCCACGTGGTTCAGCTGACGAAGGTCGTCACTCGCGCCGACACTGGCGCTGCCAGCTTCGTTGGCGCCCATATAATGTCGTTAATTAATCGCCAGCGCTGTTTTTAGGACTCACGCTGGTGGTTTTCCGGTGTTCACGCTTCGGTACCCACGACTTACGCTGATGGTTAAAAGCGTAGGCTGGTAGTTCTATACCCACGCTACTTTGGCACACACGCTGGTGGTGCGTCTCGTGGGAAAGTTCAGGATTCAAGATGTTGATTGGAGACCCACGCTGTTGTTCAGGGACCCACGAAGTCAACAATGTTTTGGCCCAAATCGGTGGTTCAGGTATGTGCACACTTGGTTTGGGCCCTATATGGTTTGGGCCCCACGTGGTTTGTGGCCCATCCTTTTGTTTTGGCGCCGATATAAGTGGTTTAGGTGTGCCCACGTAGTTTGGGCCCCACCTCGGTGGTTTGGCGCCGATATCAGTGATTTTGGTGTGCCCACGTGGTTTGATCCCTATCCTGGTGGTTCCGGTGTGCTAACGTGGTTTGGGCCGCGTCCTGGTAGTGTAGCGCCAATATTAGTGGTTCCGATGTGCCCACGTAATTGAGCTACATTCTGATGGTCTGGGTCCGATATTGTTGGTTCCAGTCAGCACACGTGGTTTGAACACGGTATTAATTGTTTGGGTCGATATTAGTGCTTTTGGTGTGTCTACGTTGTTTAGGCCCAATATTGGCGGTTTGATTGTGTGCACGTTTTTTGGGTCCCATATTGGTGGTTCGGCGGTGTGCCCACGTGGTTTGAGCCCCATCCAATATTGACTTTTCATTTTCAATATAATTTTATTGGTTATTTTCCCGTCTTCTGACTATTCTTACGTCACACAAGGCGCATTTGAGAGGAGTAAAAGGATTTGTTCTTACTTTAATGGTCTTCATATACCTGCAGTGGCACAAGTTCACCCTTATTGGCTCAGATATACCTTTAATGGTCCTGGTCATCTCGCAATGGTCTAGATAAGCCGTTACTGATTTAGATGTATTCTTTGTAGTTCAAATCCTTCCTCAATGGTTCAGGCCTACCCTAAATCGTCCAGATAACCAAACCAAGTGGTCGTCCACTTGGAGCAATTTTTTACTTTTTCGGTTCCAAAACCTCTTTTCTGGACTAATTCTGGTATGCTGAAGATGGTTTATAGTGGTAAAATGCCGTTTAATAGGGTGTTTTTTGAGTTATGGTAAAATAGAGTTTTGGTAAATCAATTGTTTCCCAATACTCAAAAATATCCTACAAAACCTTATTTTACTGTCATCAAACCATCTTCAGCGTGCCCGAATTAGTTTAGAAAACAGCTTTCAAACCCGAAAATATAAAAAAATTTTAGGCCAAGGAACGAACACGTGGTCAGGTTGGAGCATGGATTCTCTGAATGGAGAAGGGTTTTGATGTAGAGCTTCATATACGCATCACCGAGGTTGCTGGTTCGAGTCCCCCTGATTGTACACTTTATTTTTACCCCATTTTCAATGAGCTATCTGAGTTCTAGCAGTAGGAATGGGTCGAAAAGTCGATTGAGGTAGTAGGTCGCCATCTCCAGCTGGACAGCCTTACCGGAGGGGAATTTGCTGAGGACTTATTTGTGGAGGATCAATTTGACTTGATCCAGTTTGAACCAGTCAAAATCAAAAAAAATATCCAGCAGAAAAATGACCGGCGGAAAATATCCACTGAAAAATGTTCAGGTCCTGTTTTGAATGGATAATTGTCGAATTCTGAGCGATTAAGAAGAAATGTTGGCCAAGTATTGGTGAGTAACATGTTGGTGACCAAGTATTGGCCAAGACTCTTCGCCAACTATACTTGGCGATTCTTGGCCAAGGTACTATATATCTCCTAATGTGGATGAATTAATCTGAGTATAAATTCACCTGAGTATAAATTCACCTGAGTATAAATTCACCTGTGGATGAATTCACTGCAGCCCATGAAACCGTGTTCAGAACACGATTTTGTATAGTATAAAAATATTTTTAATTACTTTCAGCTAAAACCAAAATTTTGGATTCTGGAGGTGGACACCCATTCAGAAGGAGGTACTAAATGGTGGTTCCCCTACCCAACCTGAGGATATCCAGAAATGAGAGATAAAGAAAGAAGAAAATATTCCCAACCGTGCAAAAATGAATAATGAATTTTTCGGTACTATTCCATTGTTTTTTATATTTTCTAACTTTTTCCTATAAGTTTACGATTGTTTTATACCAATACGTAGCCAAGATTCTGGGCTTTCATTTTTGCTATTATTAAGAGCAAATCTACCATCAAATTAAAGCTAAAATATGAAAAACATGAATTCACAAGAAAAAAGGCTGCCAATTAAAAAAAAAGGCGGCCAATTTCACACATTAGGCGGTACATTTCACATACAGCCCAAGAATGGCAATTGAATTGCAATTCTTTAGTCTGGTCTTGGTCCCCTTTTAAGCCTCACACTCTCCATGCTAGAGCCTTCGAAGAAAAATTTCGACAAACACCGAATCTCTGGCTGTCAGTCTTCTATAAAAATCTTTTCGAAAATAACAAACAAGTAAAATAATTGAGAAATACAGTTATAATATTGTGTGGTGTCAGAAGCAGTAGCCAGAGTCTAGGGCACATCAAAGGAATTCTACAGTTTAAAATTTTTATTCAATTTCTGCGGGTTTCGTCAATACCCTTATCTAAAAACCTTGGAAAATAATGGGAGGTATTCGATGTCTCTTCCAATAACCATCTCCGGAGTCCTATAACCCAAAATTAAAGCTATGCGGATAAGCTGAAATCCATCAAAAAATTGAAAAAAAAATTTGGGAGATAAAGAAGGGTTATATTTAAAATCGGCCATAGAATACTGAATTTTGGCCATAGAATTGTGAAAATTGGCCGTAGATTTCTGAATTTCGGCCATAGAATTCTGAATTTCGACCGCAGATTTCTAAATAACCAAACTGATTAGTCGTCCATTTGGTGCGTTTTTTAAGTATTTCGAATTCCAAACCTGTTTTTGGACTAATTCGAGCATTCTAAAGAAGGTTTGATAAAATTAAGATCCTATTTGTAGGTAGTAACTGAAAAAGCTGGAGCCGCATACGCGGCGGTCACGACAGACTACGCTACCTGCCCTACATATCCTTCTGCCTACCGTTTCGGGTACCATCCAGGTGGTTCAGGTACCATGCAGGAGCTATAAAATAAGAATAAATTCAAACGTGTACAAACTTGGCGTTCTGTTAAGATTAGGGTTTTCGAGCTTCGGCTCGAAAGCTCGAAGCAGCTCGAAAAAAAATTTTCGAGCCGAAAGTTCGATTTCGAGCCTTCGGCTCGACAACCCTAGGTAAGATGTTAGGGGCAAAACTTTTTTGTCACAGATTCTTTTTGTACCAGATTCACTTTTTTTGTCACAGATTCACTTTTTTTTGTCACAGATTTGATTTGTCACAGATTCACTTTATTGTCACCGATTCACTTTTTTTTGTACCAGATTCACTTTTTTCTGTCACAGATTTCTTCATTTCTGTCACAGATTTGGTTCTCGACACGAAATCAACAATTTTTAAAATTTTTTGTGTGAAATTCAGGGGTGGGCAAAGACCAGATGGCTGGAGACCCACTCCGGAATGGCCAAAAGGCCAAAGTTATTGGCTTCCGAGGGTATACTAAAAGGGGGGGGGTAACGTTTTGAGAAAAATCGATTGAGTGGATTAGATTTTGGGTCCGATGGGCTTAATTGCCCACAACTCCACCCTGAACTGCTCAAAACCACCATAAACCTGGAATTCTGAGCGATTAAGCCCATCGACCCGGAATCTGATCCGCTCAATCGATTTTTCTCAAAACACCCACCCCTCTTTAATGTGGTAAAATTGCGAGTCACAATTTGTAGCGAGTCGAAAATTGCGACTCGCTACAAATTGTGACTCGCTACAGTTTTGATTTTGTTAATTTCATTTTTTGACTGTTTTTTGCATGTTCTTTTAACTTTTTTTTAACTCAGGCCTTAGGCTTAGGCAAGGGTTAGGCCAGCGCACGTTAAGACGGACTTAACTGTGTCCCAGACTGAGCACCAAAAGGCGCCAATTTGAAAAAAACTGTTAGCGAGTCACAATTTGTAGCGAGTCGAATGTCAGTCTTTAATATACCCCCGAATCTGTCACAAAAAAAAGTTATTGCCCGATGTTTAGTCCAAAACCTTTCCTTTGGGAATTATTTGACCAAACGGTTACGCATTGGTGAGATCAATGAAATGACTAAAGTTGACGGACAAGGAAACCGCCGAACTGTACGATTAAATTCGCAAATTCTGTTAGAGCCATCTTGTAGAACATAGTCAATTTGTATAGTGTAGCCTGAGTTATTTGGCGTACAGCGACAAAAATTTTGAGTTGTAGGCCAGAAAGCCGGAAAACACCCCAAAACGCCAATTTTGAATATTTCAGTGCTTCAATTCTCGGTGTTTTCTTTGTCAAGTGCCAAATCTGAGTATTATAACCTCATGTTACTTTTGATTTTACTTCTGATAGTGATGTTTT
>SADC01000876.1:0-157831 GCA_004194705.1 Ditylenchus dipsaci | reverse complement strand
CACTTCATGTTGTTGTTTTTTCCATGGCTGAAAATTTGTTGACAAGAACGATATTGATTAGATTTCATAGAAATCTCTAGTTACGAACGTAATCAGCTTCATTTAAACTTCAACCCTCAAACATCACAAATCACAAGATTTTTGCCATTTCACAATTGGTTTAAAAAATTGCAAAAAACACTAAAATTATAGGTATTTTAACCGAAAAAGAGAAGGGACTAAATCTCATTCACTATGACATAATTCTGACAACCACCTGACTACATCACCTGATAACACAGAAAAGTAATAATCGAATACAGAAACTTCATAATAAATATGTTTATTCAGAACAACTTATGAGAAGACAAAACAAAGTGGTTCTTAGAAGAACCTTTGGAGTAGCTGTAACGAGTATGACTGTGTAACGATTGTGTTGCAATTTCTTCCAAAGCCTCAAGCATGAAATTGAACACGAAGACGACGAGCCAGCTGAAGGTCCTTGCACATGACGGTGACCCGCTTGGCATGGACGGCGCACAAATTGCTGTTTTCGAAGAAGCATGTCAACTACATTTTCATGGCTTCCTGAAGAGCAACAACAGCAAACGCCCTAAAAACAAATAGGTTATTGGAGGACATATACGATGATCGGAAGAGGAACGCACTGATAGCGAAGAACTGTCTTGAACTTTTACGCAATTTCACGGACAAGGCGCTGAAAGGGAAGCTTACGGAGCAGCAAATCAGTCGACTATTGGTAGCGGAGCATCTCACGAAGAGCAACAGTGCCAGGAGGATAGCGACGCGCCTTCTTGATTCCACCATCGACTCCGGCACGAGCATGTCTTGAAACCTACAGACTTTTTCGGAGCTTTTCCGGCCACAGTCTTATGCGCAGTTTGCTAAAGTAAAAAATAAGTGTGATCACTGAAGAGGTACCAAACGCAACCTGTTACACCTGCTAAACCTGCTTCTCATTGATTCTTGATTTCCGTCCTGCTCTCTGCTTCTTTGATAGCTTGGATTGCAAGTCTTATCATACCTGAAAATTACACCAAATTTGATTCCGTCAAAAAATCTGAAAAAGTCGTCGTTTTTAGGACCTCTCATACAACAAAAGATAGCTCAGACATTCAGCTACAAGAATAATCAGACCGATTTTTGTAAAGTCAGAGTTTATAAAACTAGAGACCATTTTAAGCAAACAACTGGCATTTTTTCCGAGTAAAAATAGGGGTTTTGCGCTTATCATCTAACTTTTGCATTAGACACCCTAAATTTGCATTTTTTGCATACGTCCTTGGTACCAACACGCAGCAAATTTACTCCTCTATCGAGTCTCCGGTTTTGTTTGACAAAATTTAGAAAAAAAAACTTGGCAAGATTTCGATCAAATCAATAATGCGAAGAAATTTCTTCGAAAATCTGCACAGAAATTAGTTCTGGTTTGAAATTTTAACTGCTTTATGGGCAAGTGATGGCTCATTCAAAAGCCCTTCATGTGAGGAATATTTTGGCAAAAAGCATGCAGAAGCCGAAAGTGAAAAAACCTGGTCAGCAGCATGAAACAAAAAGGTGTCTCAAATCGACCATTTTCGATAATTTTTTGTTTGGCGCCAATTTCCCTAATACACTAAGATTCAAATTTTGAAAGGGTGTGAACACTAACACTTGAAACTAACCCTAACACTAACCCGCCATTTTAAACTAACCTTGCACTAACACTAACATGTTAGTGTTAGTGTAGGGTTAGTTTAAAATAGAGTTGTAGAAATTCCCGGAAATATAGAAAACCCGGGAACATTGGGAATATTCCCGGGAATATTCCCAATATAGGGGAAAATACCGGGAAACCCGGGAAGATTCCCATTGTACAACCCTAGTTTAAAATGTTAGTGTTAGAGTTAGGTTAGTGTTAGCCTAACGCTAACATAGTTAGTGTCAGTTATGAAAACACTGCCTGTGACCCGCGGAGTATGACTGGAGCTTTATCACCATTAGTTATCATCATGACTGATTTGATTTTCATTTTCCGACTTTATTCTACGTCATATGTTTCATACACTAAAATTTAGCCAAGACTCTTAGACATTGAAACCGGGCTAGGAATAAATTTTTTTATCATTTGAACTTTCCTAATTTAGAAAGGTTTACATGATTAATTTTAATGTCTGAGCTACTTAATAATCCGCGGCAAGCGTTTTGTCGAATGTTTTCGAATTTTTTTCACGATTCGAGTTTGTTTTTTCTTTTTATGATAGCTCAATTGTAAGCCTAAAATCTTGCCTACATTTCAGTGTATGAAACGTGTGACTTGTAAAAAAAGTTAGAAAATATCAATCAAAGCAGCCAAATAAAACCTCCAAACTAGAGACAGAAAGTAGGGACCAAGCAAGATAGCAAGACAAGATTTTTGACCGAAATTTTGACCAAGACCAAGATTTTCGAAAACGGGCAAGCAAGATCTTGGCCAAAAACCAAGTTTAATAGTATAAATTTCTATAGCAAAACTCGTTGCCAGTGTTATATAACTTTTTTACGCACTATGTTTCCCTGTTTTTCCTCTTGTGATTTCGACGTATGCTTCATGGTCTTCGTACTTTAGATGAGTGCTATCTGGAAGATTGGTCTTTTCTCAAAGATTCCGGTGGTGAAGCTCGGTGCGAAGCATGCCAAAAGATTATCAAGATGACAAATCATGGGACCAATGGGCTGTTTGTGCACGCTAAGACTCATCCGAATATGCTGCTAAAATGAAGGAAATCGGACAGGAGCAAGCCTCTGTGAAGAGTTCAATCGAACAGTTTGTAAAAATTTGCCAAAGGGTATGATTTTTTTTTGCTCATTTTGAATTATAGATTGTCACTTTTCTATAGGTGAGCTCTCTTCTCTGTACAAAAAAAGGTTGTTCATTACATCGCATGTGCTAATCTTCCAATCTCCACTGCCGACCAGCCTATTTTTAATCCTCTTCTACAGTACTTTTCATAATTTTACAGGCACCCCCTTTTTAGGTGTTTAGTGACATTTTTTTAAAGAAAATAAAAAATTTGTCTTTACAGAAAGGATAAGCATGGTCGATAACCTAGTAATTATGCAAAAATATTGGGTGTTGGGTTATGAAAAAAAATATGACCGAAAATTCAAATTTCCACCGTTTCATAATTTTACAGGCAGCTAGAGTAAGAAGCTTTATTCATAACATAATTCAAGATCTAATAACCAGTATAACCACCATTATTTTTAATAGTCATAAACATTCTATTTGGCATACTTTTGACCAAATTCTGCAGTATTTCCGGCTTGATTTTTGGCACGGCTTCGAGAATTGCCTTCTTCAGTTGATCCACTTTTGAAAATTGACGACAATCAGCAGAGATTTCACGGACCAAAATACCCAAAGGTTCTCATTGGAATCCAATCGCAGGAACGAGCTGTCCACTTCTTTAATACATCGATTTGCTTCTCTCCCAGCCAATCTAGTGTCCCTTTGCGACCTTTTCTGTTCGTCCTACTGACATGGATTCCGGCATTCTCTCGCTAAAATACCGTATTTACTGTATTAAGTCCCATGGGGAGTTATTTTTCAACCTCTAAAAAATCGAAAAATTTTGAAGTCGACTTTGAGATTTTTGGGTGCTCATCCAAAATCTGAAAAGTGTAATCAGGTAAACTCGCGGCAACTAAGAAAACGCGAAAAACAGATTTGCGAAATGTTCGCTCTAGGCTGAGATATAAGGTCCGTAGGGTGGGGACTTATTAAGAGGGTGGGGAGTTATTAGAGGGTGGGGAGTTATTACAGTAAATACGGTATTACAATAATGACAAAAAATTTAGTAGAATCACCTGAAACTTGAACTGAACACTCGGAAAACGACGTAGATAAGGCAATAGATGATTTTCTAGTATCCCTTGATATCCGATGCTATCAGTTTTTGGCGGAACGAAAGCGACTGTTGTAACACCAAAAGCACTGAAACCAAGCCAAACCATTACTGACCCGCCACCGAAGTTTCGCTTTGAGAAGAATCGTTGCTCTTTGCGTAAATCCCTCAAATAATAACTAAAGCCATCAGGACCATCGAGATTGAACTTTTTTTCATCGCTGAAGATCACCTAAAACCGAAAATCACAAAAAACAAAAACATGATAATACCGATTCCCATTCATGAGTCCAAGACATATGAAGATGAGCAAATTCCAGTCGGTCCCTGCGATGCTGATCAGTCAGATTAGGAGTCGCCTTCATTTTCTCACGCACAATGTTCGGATTATTGTCTACAACACGCCACACAGTCGTTTTTGACTCTTTTATGCCTAAAACATGCTTGAAAAATGCACAAACTTAAATAAATTGATACCTAGATCAGCCCGAATTGGTTAATGCTTATCGTAGAATTGACGGTCTGCTGATAATTCTTCTTTGCATGCGAGGAGAGATCTTTGGCTTGCGTCCGGTGTGTTTCTTACGCCCATACTGCTGCGGATTCTTCACAAAGCGATCGATCACATCAGAAGAGCGCTTCAATTCTTTTGCTATGTTTCGATTACTCCATCCGGACTTATGAAAGGCAAGAATCTTTCCCTGTTCAACATCGCTAAGACTTTTCCTTTGCCCATAATGCTTCTAAAATAAAAAATGGGGAAAAACTACGATAAAAACAAAGTTTCATCAGATAAATAACAAAATAACAAGCTGCCTGTAAAATTATGAAATGGTGAAATTTGAATTTCGGTCATATTTTTTTTCATAACCCAACACCCCAATATTTTTGCATAATTACTAGGTTATCGACTATGCTTATCCTTTCTGTAAAGACAGATTTTTTTTTCTTAAAAAATGTCACTAAACACCTAAAAGGGGGGTGCCTGTAAAATTATGAAACGTACTGTAGCTATATCTGACCGACAGTCTAAAAGATTTGATGGAATTTCATGACATTTTAGCAAATTAAAACGTTTCTCTTGTAGGATACCATCACTACGCTGACTGGATTCTTCCGCGAATGTACGAAATGGTCAAAGCTAGAGTCAAAATGCTCTTGAAGGATCGTCCGGTTCTTACCTTTTCTTCCGGCTTGTGGTCAGGCCCTACCGAGTCTTTGGACAAAGCTTTTTTCTGGAGCAAAAAGACTTTTTTTGGAGCAAAAAAATACTTTTTTAGGTCAAATTTTAGCTGGAGCAAAAAGACTTTTATTTGGGGCAAAAAGACTTTTTTTGGGTCAAAAAGACTTTTTTTTTGGATCAAATATTTTTGGTTCAAAAGGACTTTTGTTTGAAGCGAAAAAACTTTTTTGGAGCAAATTGGCTTTTTTGGTGCAAATTATTTAGTGTAATTCTGCATTCCCTTTCATTTTTCTAACGGGCGACGGTAAATTCATCTACAAGGTTCAAATCCCTGTGGAGGTGGTCCATTTTATCAGAATGTTCGAATCCGATAGGAAGCATCACTTTTCAAGGACACTCATTTGGCCTCGATATTTGAAAACTGTGTCTTAAAGCCACTTTTATAGTTCTTTTACAAACTTTGGCAAGGACTTAGTTGCAGGGAAACCCTGAACCCCGAAATCCGAAGCGGGTACCTTCGGATATATGGATATCCACCTGGCTGACCTGAAGAAGATTTTATTTTAATTTAGACATATGTTAAACCTTGCTAGCGATTCTGTTTGCAAAAAGACTTTTTTTGCTGCTAAAATACTTTTTTGCTGCAAATGTTGTTTTGCTTCACATGCCTTCTTTGCAGCATTTTCACTAGAAATATTAATTATTATACAATTATTATACTATTTTGTGGTCAATTTGTCCACAAAAATTTTATTATCACTTATGAACGAATAAACCATGCTATTCAACCCAAAATTGTGTCCTGAAAACAGTCTGTTGAGATTAAAATCCTGTTTTGACTAACTAGAATCTTTAATACCCCTGGTTATTTATTTAAAAAACAGTACCCACTTTAAGGTAGTCGCGACTTATGCACTTGAACGGGGGGGGGGCACTATATATTGATTGAGAAAAGTGTTTAAACATCTGCTAAGTAACTTTTTTACGCTCAGAATGATTTAAAGCTATTTCTGACACCTTCCTAAATGAAAAATCAATTTTTTGGAAAAAAATTCAACCAAAATTTAAGTTTTTATTTAATTTTTGCCCCTGAAATGCATAAATACCAGGTAGTCGACCTTAAAATTAAGGGAATCATTCAGACTGAGGATGTATATAATTATATCATGCCTAGAGCAGTGCCTTGAGTGATTTAGTGTGTATAAATTTAGTGTGTATGAAAAGTCGGTTTTTGCCGCGAAATTTTTAGGCGGTACTTAAGTTGTTCAGCTGGACCCCACCTGGAGAATAAGGAACTACCTAGGTTTCGAAAGTGTGATTAATTGATCTGTGGACGAATTGACGTGTGGACGAATTGGCGAATGCACGAATTGACTGTGGACGCATTGACTGTAAACGAATTGACCGCAAAATATGTATAACAATTGATATTTCTAGTGAAAAATGCTGCGAAGAAGGCATGTGAAGCAAAAGAATATTTGCAGCAAAAAAAGTATTTTAGCAGCAAAAAAAAAGTCTTTTTGCAGCACGAAAAGTCTTTTTGCAGCAAAAAAAAGTCTTCTTGGAGCAAAAAAAAGTCTTTTTGCAGCAGACAAAATTAGCAGCAAAAAAAAGTCCTTTGGGAGCAAAAAAAAGTCTTTTTGCAGCAAAAAAAGTCTTTTTGGCGCAAAAAAAGTCTTTTTGCAGCAAGGAAAAGCTTTGCCCCTTCCATTGTGTCCTTTCCATAATGACCACTCGTCTGTAATAGATTAATACTGAATAAATAAATAAGAATTTCACAATGGATGAATTTTCATGGATGAATTTACCGTCGCTCGGAAAAGCACTTTAATCCACTTTTTGAGTGAAACCTGATTAGGCACTTTAGCCCAAAATATATATTTTTCCTCAGGTGATTGCAAAAAACAGCTAGTCAAATATCGGCCTAGAAAAAGATTTATTAGAATTTAATGTTCAGAAATTAAGGTGACATCCTGTAATTTCGGCTGATATTGGAGTTAACTGATATTTTAGACTGGCTGGCCTGAAGAAGATTTTTATTTTAATTTAGACATATGTTAAACCTTGCTAGCGATTCTGTTTGCAAAAAGACTTTTTTTTGCTGCAAAAATACTTTTTTTGCTGCTAATTTTATCTGCTGCAAAAAGACTTCTTTTGCTGCAAAAATACTTTTTTTTGCTGCAAAAAGACTCTTCGTGCTGCAAAAAGACTTTTTTTTGCTGCTAAATTACTTTTTTTTGCTGCTAAAATACTTTTTTTGCTGCATGGTGGATGGATTTGCGTATTTTATGATAATTTTAGAAGAGTGTTTAAACATCTTCTAAGTAATTGTTTTACGCAAGTTTTTAAGTTTTTATTTAATTTTCGCCCCTGAAATGAATAAGTACCAGGTAGTCGACGTTAAATTAAAGGAATCATTCAGATTGAGCTTATAAATAATTCTATCATGCCTAGAACAGTGACTCCAGTACTTTAGTGCATATGAAAAGTCGGTTTTTGTCGCGAAATTTTCAGGCTGTACAGTCAAACCTCTATATTGCATCCCGCAAGGGACCGGCCCTGCCCGGATGCAATATGGTGGGTGATAATAGGTTATTTATTTTCCGGCCAACCGAAACAAGAAAAGCGGATGCAACATAGAGGTGGATGCAATATATAAGGTTGCTATTTAGAGGTTTGACTGTACTCAAGTTGTCCAGCCGGACCCCACCTGGAGAATAAGGGACTACCTAGTTTTCGAAAGTGTGATTAATTGACCTGTGGACAAATTGACGTGTGGACGAATTGGCGAATGCACGAATTGACCGTGGACGGATTGACTGTGGACGAATTGACCACAAAATAGTATAATAATTGTATAATAATTAATATTTCTAGTGAAAAATGCTGCGAAGAAGGCCTGTGAATCAAAACAACATTTGCAGCAAAAAAAGTATTGTAGCAGCAAAAAAAGTCTTTTTGCAGCACGAAGAGTCTTTTGCAGCAAAAAAGTATTTTGCAGCAAAAAGAAGTCTTTTTGCAGCAGACAAAATTAGCAGCAAAAAAAAGTCCTTTGGGAGCAAAAAAAAGTCCTTTTGCAGCAAAAAAAGTCTTTTGGGAGCAAAAAAGTCTTTTTGCAGCGAAAAAAATTAGCAGCAAAAAAAGTCCTTTGGGAGCAAAAAGAAGTCTTTTAGCAGCAAGGAAAGCTTTGCCCACCGAAGAATACCCAAGGCATTTCGCTCCGCGTAGGGAGAATCTCAATTTAGGTAATAACAAATCTAATTACTTTCACAAATTTAAGTCAGAAAAATGGGTTTTTCTCATATATTTCAAAAAAATCATTTTTCAGACCATCCAGGTGAATATCCACCTGACCAGGTGGTACCTACCCCATGTTCTGCGGTTGGGTGGGTAAAATTGCACTTTTGGTCCTGTCAAACAGGATTCCCACAGCTTTTTGTACATGATAGGATCGGTTGTTGACGAACTTTGCTTTTTCAGGTCAACCGCATGGATGTCCACCTCGCCAGGATGTGCCCACCCTATGTTTTTTTTTATTTTTATGGCAAAAATAACAATTTCAGTACAGTCAAACCTCTATATAACGCCCCCCCCCTAAAAGTTCGTTCCCACCTTGGGTCCGACACTTTTTTAGCTCGATTTTCAAAGCTTTTTTTAAATTCTGTTTTGACAGTCTGGTCGCAAATATCGCAAGGATTCCGATTTCGCCGATTGTTTTTCAATATTTGAATAATTTTACTATTAAAAAATACAAAACCTCTATATAACGGCCCTCTAAAAAAATTAGACAAAACCCAGGGTTTGGAATTTGGGTAGCGAAGTTTGCAATTTTATCCTGTTGAACCTACTTACCCACACAATTTTGGGTGAGGAAAGATTATTTGTTTTTGATTTTAACAAACTTTAATTTTACAAGCCAGCTACGGGCTCAGGTAGATATCCACCTGAGCCCAGGGTACTAACCCAGGTTTTACGGTCCGGATGGGTAAAATCGCACTCTTTGTCCTATCAAACATAATTTCTCACAAAATCTTACGTATTATAGGACTAATTTTTTTTTTCTGATTTGATTAACTTTTTTCAGGTTGTCTAGGTGGTAATCCACCTACCCGAAGATACCCACCCAAATTTTGGGTTTGGACCTTTAAGGTGCCAAGAGTATAAAAAATAATTCATGACCACTAGGATTCGAACATTCTGATAAAATGGATCACCTCCTCAGGGATTTGAACCTTGTAGATGAATTTACCGTAGATGAATTTACCGTCGGCCATTGGAAAAATGAAAGGGAATGCAGAATGACAACTAAAAAAATTTGCACCAAAAAAAAGCCAATTTGCTCCAAAAAAATAGTTTTTTTGCCCAAACAAAAGTCTTTTTGGCACAAAAAAAAGTTTTTTTTTTGATCCAAAAAAAGTCTTTTTGAACCGAAAATATTTGACCCAAAAAAAGTCGGCTATAGGTGATTTGCGCCCTCAAAATGCTCATTTACGCCCTCAAATTAATTATTTACGCCCTCAAATTTGAAATTGATCAAAATGCTTATTTACGCCCTCAAATTACTCATTTACGCCCTCAAATTACTCATTTACGCCCTCAAATTTCTTTTTTACGCCCTCAAATCGACCAAAATGCTTATTTTAGGGATGGTACTTTCTTCTTACCGCAAAACACTTGAAAATTACCGCAAATCATTTTTTATTACCGCAATTTGATTTTCCCGCAAAATACTTTTTTCTTACCGCAAAATACTTTTTTCTTACCGCAAAATACTTTTTTCTTACCGCAATTTGATATTCCCGCAAAATACTTTTTTCTTACCGCAAAATACTTTTTTCTTACCGCAAAATACTTTTTTCTCACCGCAAAATACTTTTTTCTTATCGCGATTTGATTATCCCACACAAAACGTTCTTCTCACCGCATAATACTCTTATCTATCGGCAGCTGGTCGTTTTTTTGTTTTTTTGCAAGTTTTTGCAAATGGAGCTCATTCTGGATGATATTAAAAAAGGAGTCGGGTAAAAAGATCCCAGTGAAAAGGTAGTGATCGATGAGTCTACACAATAAGTTAAATAACTACATGAATCCACAAAAATAGGTCTAAAAACACTCGGTTTCACACACCAGCTCGAGCCCTTTCTAAATGCGCTGGCATGCTCTAGGCGTAAAGCTTTTGCATCGATTTACAAAATAGGAGCTGGTTTAGGTAAGAAAATACAGCTATCTATCTGTCCCTCTCCTCTCTGCAATCCAAATAAAGCACACAATCACATCCTCGCGCACCTTTATTTCATCAGAACTCACCAAAACACAACAATAAATTTCAATTACAACAAATAAAGATTTTTGATCAACTTTGAGACGGTCTTCCTCGCTTTCTTTTCTGTCCTAGCACTTCAGCCAACGCATCCCTTGGGTATTGACACAGGCCTTCTTTCTTCATCACCATTACTGAATGTTTGCAAGAAGCTTTCTTTATCCCTATAGAGCAATTGCAACCAAAAAAGTGTGGCCAAATTTGAGACTTCTCAATGATGAAGAAGGATCTTTTAAGCTCTACATACCGATTCCACTCGAATGCAGACGAAGCCACAAATTCTTCGAACAGCGCTTTAGTATTCTTGCCAACTCCAGCTCTTGAAGGCATCACGATGACTGTTCGGTTGTTGTACACTATCATAGGGCGGTTTTCACACTCGAGCAAGTAGGCTTCTCGGTACACATTTGGTAGAATCGGAGGCACTGTCACAGGGTCCTAAAAGAAAATAAAGAGATAAAGATCGAGTCGTCGTTATACCATTGTCGGCGAAATAATGTCGGCGAAATAATTGTCGGCGAAATATTGTCCGGTACCGCTACCGCCCCATTGTTTAGCGAAAAGACCTCCTACGGCTCGCATTAGAGAATTAGAAGAAGTGTTAGACATCCTAATGACTTCACTTCCACATAGAATCAACTGTACAGAAGAAATTTTCTCCATGGAATGGCCCAGCAAAACCGATATGAACTTGAGTCAGAGTCTCTGACACATGGTTAATCCATTTTAGGCCATGGTTAAGTGAATGTTTATTTGGAGATTTGGCGCTAGCGGAGTATACCCCCCCCCAAATGAAATTTTTTTTAAAGTGTTTCCAAACACCCTATATAGACCTAAAATTGCCTCAGAAGCTCGAAAAAGGCATTATTTTTGGTAAAACGTCGACTCGCTACAAATTGTGACTCGCTACTGCGACTCGCTACAATTGCGACTCGCTACTGCGACTCGCTACAATCGCGACTCGCTACTGCGACTCGCTACAATTGCGACTCGCTACTGTGACTCGCTACAACAGAAAATGGGTTTGATTTTTTGCTGTATAATCTTTTTATTAATATATATTTCTTCAAAGGTTTCTTGTTTGAAATGTCCTAAGTTCATACATAAATCATGAGGTACCTATCTGGTTCACGAAGCTGAAAATAAAATTGAGTCAGATTAAAAAACAAATCGTCTTATCATACGTGAAATAGTGTAGTGAATTGGGTCTGATAAGACCAAAACTTCGAGTACACCCAGCCTAGCCCCAAAATCAGGGTAGGTACTTCTGGTCCAGATGGATATCCAACCCAACCAAGTGGTCATCCACTTGGAGCAAAAAATTTTCCAGTTTTTGGGTTCCAAAAACTATTTTCTGGACTAATTCGGGCATGCTGAAGATGGTTTGATTATAGTAAAATAGGGTTTTGTATGGTATTTTTTGAGTATTGGAAAATAATTGATTTTACCAAAACTCAAAAAATACTTTACAACTGGTATTTACCACTATCAAACCATCTTCAGCATGCCCGAATCAGTCCAGAAAATAGTTTTTGGAAGCCGAAAAAGTGAAAAAAATTTGATCTAAGTGGATGACCACTTGGTTTGGTTGGATATTTACCTGGACCAAGGGTACCTACCTCTGATTTTGGGGGTCGGGTGAGTGAACTCGATGTTTTGCTCTTATCAAACCTAATTCACCATACTATTTCACTATTTTTTTATTATGCTCAGTTTTGCTCTGATCTTTGTGCTTATATGTTACAATAAACTTCCACACAATAAATTTTGGCTATAGGTGATTTGCGCCCTCAAAATGCTCATTTATGCCCTCAAATTTCTTTTTTACGCCCTCAAATCGACCAAAATGCTTATTTTAGCCAACATTTTGCGGGAATTCAAATTTTTTAGTCTCAACCAGCGAAACCAGCCGATCGTCCACTTATATCATAGAAATTTTTACATTTTTCATGTTCCAAAACCTGTTTTCTGGACTAATTCGGCCATGCTGAAGATGGTTTGACAGTGGTAAAATCCCGTGTTCTCGAGTATATTTTGAGTTTTGGTGAATAATTGATTTCACCAAAATCAATTATTTCACAACACTCAAAAAATACTTGAGAACACGGCATTTTACCACCGTCAAACCATCTTCAGCATGCCCGAATAAATCCAAAAAACAGGTTTCGGAACATGAAAAACGTTAAAAAAATTTTGATCCAAGTGGACGACCACTTGGTACCCACATAGGTACTTCACCTAGGTACCATCACCAGTGCACCTTCGCCTGAGAAAACTTACCTCTCTCTCTCTGGTACAGTCAATCCCCGATTTAGTGCGACCTCGAGTTCGATGGACTTGGTCAAAAGTCTTTGAAAGTATCGAAAGTGGAACCCCGATTTAGTGCGAACCTCGATAAAGTGCAAATTTTTTGCGGCTCTCAGGGTCGCTCGAGTGAGCTCCTCATGCGTTCTCCTACAGAATGGCTCAGGGAAACTGAAGATACCGGTTTGGAAAGTCTAAACACAGTCACACATTCGAAAATATGGCCATCTAAAATAGGGAATTCCCACCCAATTTGATCTATTTGAGGGCGTAAATAATAAATTTGAGGGCGTAAATGAGCAATTTGAGGGCGTAAATGAGCATTTTGATCAATTTTCAAATTTGAGGGCGTAAATAATTGATTTGCATTTTGAGGGCGCAAATGAATTTTAGCCAAAAAAGTCTTTTTGACCCAAAAAAAAGTCTTATTGCGCCAAATAAAAGTCTTTTTGCTCCAGCTAAAATTTGATAGTTTGTAATTTTGACTATATATTCCGGGCCTTTGAAACTGAGGGATAGCCACATGCAGAGTGCGATACGCATAAACTAAATTTGGTGGTCAGCAAAGCAATATTTAAAGAACCAAACATTTCGGCAGTCTCGAAGTATGCCGTGCTCTTGTAGGCCACTTCAAGCATTCCTTGTTGGCTCGTGATCGACTGAAAGCTGAGCAAAAGGCACTTGATCTTCCACTGCACACTTTGAAGCAGGTAATGTTATAGAAACCTGGCTCCATTCATCACAATTTTGTAGGATGAGCCTACGCGTTGGAATTCTTCATACTATATGTTTCAATCTCTCGAGAAACAGCAGAAATTAATCGAGATGTATATAGTGCGGTGGAATAAGACGGATCCAAACCTTAATCCGGAAGACTGGTCTACCGTCAAAAAGCTGGTTTCACTGTTGGATCCTCTAGAATCTGCGTCTGATCAGATGAAATAATTTCGATACAGTTTCCGATTGCGAAAGCTTTAACAAGAGATATGTATGACATTTCTGACCCCAACTGCAACAAATTCGAAATAGCCTGCTCGGTCTACTTGGTGATACATTCAACGTGGAATACGAAAAGTAGTTAACAAATTTTTTACTTTAATCTCATTCATCTGTTGTTTTTCTCAGAATACATGGGTTGTCAATGTTTCTCGACCCTCGCTTCAAGGACAGAATTTTTTCCAGAAAGATAGAATTTCAAGCACACGTTGCAAGGTGGATCAGTGAAGAATGCAGTCAGGATGAAGAAGCACCATATGTGGAAGAAATAGGTAAAATAACTTCACGACGGTACCATTGTTTTGTTGATTCAATTTCAATAGGTACAATCTCCGATGCCAAAGCGTCATCAATCCTTCTTTGGACGGCACAGCCAATTGTTTGAGGATGATTCTGGTCATCAATCGAACCCAGTCGATTCGGCAATGATTGAATTACAGGCTTTTAGTAAATTTAAATGCATTGACTAGGAAGAAGATCCTCTTCAGTTTTGGAATGTAATCAGTCTTAGAAAGATTTTTAGTTTTTTTTTCTCAATTAATAATTACTTAGTCAATTACTTAGGCAAACGAGCTGAGTTATCCGAGTCTCGTTAAGCTTATGCGCCGTTATCTTTCAGCTCCAGCCACAAGCCAGCCAAGCGAGCAAATATTCTCCGTCGCAAGAGATGTGTACGACTACAGGGGTACAATTCTGGTATACCCCCAGCACTCAATTCTGGTATACCCCCAGCACTCAATTCTGGTATAACATCTTTGTAACATCATACCACATCACCAAGCCCTCCAATAGCATTGCCATTGAGAATCATTTCCTGATAAACTGCTCTTCGGCAAAAACGAGCCCATTCGACAGCTGCACATGTTCCGAGCCCTATTTCATCACATATTTTTCGTAGTTCCATGTTGGAAAGCCTGATAATTCAACGATGATAATAGTAACGAATAAAGCGGCGTATAAAAAAGTGACCAAAGATAGATGAATTTCAATACCACAAGAATAGGCGTCTTAGATCCTTGCAGAAATGTTGACTTCAGTAATCCAATTTCTCCGTTGCACGATTTTCCAGTAAGAGCTGCACGTTTTCCACATCGAAACCGCACTTGCCTATAACGAAAGATAATACATGAAAAATGACAATAACAAAAAAAGCATGTTTCTTACATATTTTTTCTTTTCTGAATGGTCATTCCCGGCTTGTCGCATTTTGGGCACACACGATCCAGCGGTACAACATGATGAAGATTGAGAAAGGCAAGAAAGTTATCCTCATTTGCAGCTAATCGATCCAATTCAGAAATAGTCCAAGGAGAAGACTTTGCACGTCCATCTCGAGCAAGTGCCATTGAGAGAAATAGTCTGAAACACCAAATTATCAGAGTGTTTATTGAATACCAGAATTGAGTGCTGCGGGTATACCAGAATTGAGTGCTGGGGGTATACCAGAATTGAGTGCTGGGGGTATACCAGAATTTAGCCACTACGGGAGTAGCAATTTGGGCCCAGAAAAGGAGGAAATGCTGATATTTCTGAATAGAGCTTGGCCAGTTATCAAATTCTGATATTAAAGTTACTTGTTGCATGATGTCGTTGTATCTAAGGAACAGATTCAATAAAGTGGGTTATTTGTAGATTTTGCATACAAGATTGACCATAAAACCAAGACCAAGATTTCTAGAAATGACCAAGCAAGGTAGCAAGACAAGATTTTGAGTCAAAATCAGGGCAAGACAAGACAAAATCTTGGCCAAGATCTTGTCTTGTTTATGTCTCTACCCAAAACCCATCGTTTTTTTTAAATGTAGTATGTCCTAGCCTATAAATAAGCTTGAGAGGGTGTGAAACCCTGCGCTGATGATCTTGTTAGATAGCTAAGAGTGTGAGGATCATTTTGACACCAAATTTATAAATAAAAGAAGGTTAAAAAATAAGGTTTGCTCCCAGTATTAGTTGAACCTGTGACTTAGGCGATGCGTATATAAAGTTTTCTCCCCCTTTAAAGAGCCATCGCTGTCTCCGAAAACGGTTGTCTCCCACCAATTCGAAAAAAATTCCTAATTATTGGACGTGTGTACGTATTTTTAACTTGGTTCTTACACAACTATACCTACAATTAAATTCTAAGCCTTGTTTTGTTAGAAATCAAGCTGCAAAATCCGTACAGAAGTTTAATGATTAGGCAAAAATTTTGGAATTATCGGGGGACAATCCAAAAAGCTTGGCCATAGCTCTTGAAAAATTTGTAGGTATATAAGTTTAATGATTAGGAAATTTATTTGAATTCCCGGCCACCTGTAACACAGTGGGCATAGCAGTTTAAAAACACGTACAAATGAAAAATTAGCGAAAAAACATTAACGAGCGATTATTATTTCAACAAACAACAGTACTACAAATCATACGGATGTACATGTATTGATATCTGTGCTGGATGGTAGAACCTTGAAGTAACGTTTCTAAGCATCACCAGGCGATTCTGAAGATTTCCCAATGCGACAGCTGGACAGAACCCATACGAAATTCCTCTTGCATCAACAAATGAATAGTCTCCACGAACGATCCTTCCAATGACACTCCTGGAACAATTTCTATGAACAAAAACCCCTAATAATATATTTGAGATAAAAATTTATCACCTCGAGCAGCGATTTTCGTACGAAATTAATTCAGTGTTAAGTGACTCAGAAACCTCGACGCGGACTTCTCCTATCTGCTGCTCTGAAGCACAAGGGTGAACCCCTTCTATCTTCTTTCTTTTGACATCCGATTTTCTCTTTTCACGTTTTTTCACATTTAGCTGATGCTTTGCCGATTGTTCATCCGGAAACATGTCATTTAAAGAGATCAGCTTACGACCAGGTTCTGATTGCAAAGGAATGTAATCAGGAAAAATTTTCGAGACACAGTTGCCGTTTTCCTTTTGAGCCTCAAAAGAATAAATAATTGGACTTGTCGATAAAAAATTAAGAAAAAGTACCAGTTCATCCATTTTGATCGGCTCCATCAGCTCTGAGACTGTAATATTTCAGATATCCTAGAATTAAGTACATCTTGTTCAGTAGGCAGACATATGAGAGCCAATCGCTTTGAAGTTCCACGAGAAAGCTGCTGCAACTTGACAGGAATAAGTGCTCTAGAATGCTCCTTGAGAATACATTCTAAATAAAAAATATTGTTTGAACAAATACAAGATATGCTGAATTGGGTTAATATCCTTTATCGCGGACTACATTTTCAGAGTATATTTTTAGAGACTTCTCTCACTGACTTTTATCCATAGTTGCACGGGCGCCATTTCGGCGCCGACCGGCGCCGGGCATTTTTTCGTCAAATTTATGACAAGTTTATGTTTTAAATGTGACATTATTTAGTCAATTTGAACAGCTCTACAAGAAAGGCTATGAGCGCCGGGGTGTTTTTTTGACAGAATTTTTGAGCGCCGGGCCGGCGCCCGAAAAACCTCGTTTTTAGCCGTTTTTCGGTGATTTTCGGGCGCCGGCCCGACGCTCAAAAATTCTGTCAAATAAACACCCCGGCGCTCATAGCCTATGTGGTAGGAGTATAAAATGTGTGAAACGCCCGAAATCGTCCAAAATGATGATTTTCGGGTGTTTTGACCACTAAAACGTGCTTAAAACACATTTTTCGGTTGCGGAAGACCACTTTTGGACATAAAATTTTTTTGACCAAAAACTGACTTTTTGTCTTGGTCCCCCCTTATGTGTCAAAAATTGTCAAATTCTAAGCCTAAGCAATGTGCAGTAAACAAATAAAAAACTAGAATTTTTTTCAGGAAGTACCATAGATGAAAGGCTGTTGAAGGAGCATGGGTCTTTGGCGGTTATGAGGAAGGCAGTGGCAAAGTGTTTATGGTGATCGTCCATGACAGGTAACCCCTTTTTCTGTGTGAGACTGGGCAAAAAGTATTTGTATATGCATATTACATGTTTATGTTCTCTCGGACTCATCTCCAGGGGGAGATTTGTGCGCGCATCTCTAACCTGTATTAGCAGCGCACCTAAGCCTAAAGGCTCTACGCTGCTTTAAAAAGAAAGCCCGGGAGTTGACATGTCCGGGACAAGGGCTGACCCAACTTCTGTAAAAGTAACACGGGAAGGATAGCGGAGGACACCAAGGCTGAAAGACACCAGGAGATAGGAGACAGTGTAGAAACTACGTTCCTATTTCACCTAAGAGGAAGAGCTACTTTGCTTGCTGTAATCCAAGAATGGATTGGAGAGAACGCCACAATTATCTCCGATGGTCTTCCACCACCTAAAAACGTGTTTTAAGCACGTTTTAATGGTCAAAACGCCCTAAAATCATCATTTTGGACGATTTCGGGCGTTTCACACATTCTATACTTTAGCCGCCTATCTTGCAGAGCTGTTCAAATTGACTAAACAATGTCACATTTAAAACATAAACTTGTCATAAATTCGATGAAACAATGCCGGCGCCAGTCGACGCCGAATGGGCGTCCGTGCAACTATGCTTTCATCAATTTTATGCTGTCTTGTAGATCATCGATTTAGAAAAAAAAAATTTAGCAATGAAAAATGGATAAAAGACATATAATAAAATTTATTAAAGATAGTGAAAAAAATATAACAATGTTCTCTAAAATTGTGCCGAAAACTCTAAAAAAGTGCCGAATAAGAGATAGGAACCCTGAATTGACTTACCGGCTTTGCTCTTGTCACCTTTCCCATCTAACCAATTGCTCAAGCTTATTAGAACTCGACGATCTCTTAAGACGTAGTAAATGTCGCTGGCTTCCGCGACATGCTTCTTCCTATCATCTTTGTTCCATGCCCTGACCAGTTCTTTCCATTCAAAAGAGAAGGGATATTGGACATGCAGACTTTGCTGGTAATTTATCCGACGATTAAACGGCTTCTTTAAATATTTAGCCTAAGACCTTCAAATAAAAAAGGTTTCTTAAAAATAACACGTACCATTCGTGTGGCATAATCTATTTGCCCAAATTCAAGACCAGCTAGGGAATCACCACAATCCGAGGGAAAACTTGTCAATCCCGCTTCAAAGTCCAGATGAATTTTGTCCAGCAGACCAGCAGCTCTTCCGTCGGCGAATTGCAAAGCCAACCAAAAGTCAAGTCCAGTGCCGCCAGGTGCGATGAGATCAGCACGATTTGCTGATACAGTCCCTCTGTTAGTCGTCGCATTTCTAATCACAATAAGAATCGGAATCTGAAAAAATTCAAGCCTGTCAAAGATAAATTGAAAATATAAAACCTTAAACGGAGTGCTTCTTAATGCTCCTAACTTCTCAGCCCTCCGTTTAACCAGCTCAGCGTTAGAGTAGCGCTTCAGCAATTGCCGTTTTCGAAAATGTTTATCCCAGAACAGAGTACATGGAAGAGGAGCATCACAAGAACTTGAAGAACGGGTTTTCATAATTGAGTCTTGCTTTTGCTTCGACGCAAGAAAAAGACGGGGGTCCTCGACAATCAGAGAAATGACGGAACCATTTCTGAAGCTTCCAGGCTGAGTACCGTCCACACTCTTGGACCAGAATTCATGTGATTTGCTAGAAACGAATTTGTTTTTTAAACGTTTTGAACGTTTGTTTAAAAAAAAATTAAACCAAACCGGTAGAAATCCGACATCCCCAGTTCAGAAAGTTCTTCAACAGATACCAGCTGAAGTACACGCCGAAGCAATTCAAGAGCTTCAGGACCAACAAGTTGAAGCCTGACCAAATCATGGCTCAAATCCGAAACCTAAAACTTCAAAAAGTAAAATATTGAAAAAGCACATAGCTACCGTATAATGTTGACTGACGAAACTTCTTCGTGCCACTTCGGAACTCTTTTTCTCTATATCGCCAATTTCTATTGGTTCTGATGGTTTTGCGTTGAAAATTTCAACAATTTCATTCAAAACGACTGAACGAATAGAAGGATGGACCCAAAGCTGAAGCCGATTGATATCACTAAGATAATTGGTAAGGGAGTACAAGAAATGAAGCGAGCATTGAAAACTTACTTGACAGTGGACCACGAAAATCTACCAGGACCCAAGAAACCACGAGGATATTGTTTAGGCATGTAAATTAGAACGCTCATTTCAAGACATCCACTCAAAGCAGCTCTAAAACCAAAGGAAGGCGAAACACCAGACGCACAGAAGGCTGACAGCAACCTGCAGACTTCTTCTTGAGACTTCGAGGATTCGATCTGGATGCACTCCAAATAGCTTTGATCAAAGACTGCAGTAGAATTAATTGCATTGCGGTAAGTTGGTCTGAATCCTTTTTGATAACTTCGAATTGGCACTGAAATTGAAAAATTGATTAGTTCGACGATTTAGGCACAGACATTTATATCCCCAGAGATCTGACATCAGAAATCGTTTGGCATGCCAAATATGCGTCTCTAGCCAGTTAAATCTTCGCAGCACTCTGTTCCGGCGCTGAAGAAAAAGAGTTACGAAAGTTTCCCTAGCTAAATTTTTGACCTACGTTCAAAAGTCTTGAAGGACGCCTTCTCCACTTACGGCTGGGTGGCTTTTTCCTGTGCCTGGTTGCTTTCTTGATTGCATTCATGGCCATATTTCGAATCATTTTCGGCAAGCGTTTGATGTTGTGAGACATTGCCCGTCTACGCATGTGCCTTAAAACAAGCTTAAAAAAATTCAAGAAAAACAGGAAGCAACACCTTGGAAGCCGCTGCAGAACTGTTCGCTTGCGAGAAGTAACCTCACCAGCTGGCAATGAGGTATTATCCACTACCTGAAATGCGAACTAAAATGATTTAAACTAACAGAAAATGCACACCTCCAACAATTCAGCGATTTGAGAGATTCTGTCCTTGACATATTGTGAGGTATCAATTATTCTTGGCCTACTTACTTCTTCGTTCACCATTGCTGAACAAGATAAATTAAAGTGACCCTAGTAGCCAATACCCCCCCCCAACGATTTTCACTTTTTTTACTTCAGCAAAAAGTACCCAAATTTATGTCCCAGACCCCGGAAAATGTGCGCAAACTCTTCATTAGTCACAACTTCCGTACGCTGGCCTACCCCCAAGCCTAATGGCCAAGCCTAAACTTGTTGTTTGCAAGGGTAGTTACAGCAATTTTTAAAGGTCGGATGCTTGGGGGGGGGGGGTACTCGCTACTAGCGCCATTAAAGTTTAATAAGAATTTTCAGGATTATTAGGTAAGGAAGGTTTTAGACACGCAAAACAGCTAACTTCAAAATCAGATCAATTAAAGAGGTCAACACAGCTAAACAATTTATTGATACAAACAAACACCAGATACATTCTTGAGCACAACAAACAACAATTTCCATATGGCTACAAGCCTTTGTGCTTCTTGAGTCTCTCCTGCTGAATTTCTTTCTGTCTGTCGAAGGAGGGCTCCTGCAATGGAAAAAATAAAATAACAAACAACAGCATGAGACTCCAAAATAATTTCTTATTCCTGATTTCAGAAGCAGGGTAATTGGTGATAGATAAGGCGGGTTTACTTCCAAGCAAAAACCTCAAAATCGACAGTTTTCTACCCAATCATAACAGTACAGTCAAACTTCTCTATAGGCTACACCTCGGGACAGATCCTAGATGTGGCTTATAGAGAGGTTTAGCTTATATAGGGGGTATATTATACGGAACATACCCCGTTTGGGATCGGACTCAGGTGTAGCTTATAAGGAGGTGTAGCTTATATGGAGTGTAGCTTATAAAGAAGTTTGATTGTAGTCAAATATGAGTAAAATATAAAGGATCTTTTTCAGTAAAACTTTTCCCTTATACTCACACAGTTATCTATGGGGCAAAAACTGACTCAGAATGGGCGGGTGGTAATTTTGAGCCCCGTATTTCAGAACAGGATAAAACTAGACCTCCTCTCCCCTACCCAGACAGATATAAAGAACATTTGGAGGGGTATTAAATATAAGCAACTTATGACCTCGGCTAGATTCCTTGGCTCCACTACAATATCATCCAACAGACGCTGTCTCAATTCCAAATCCTCGACGAAATCGTGCTGTATCACTCGCTTCTTGGTGACTGGATCAATTAAAACACCATGCTTGAACACTATTCGATCCACCCGGTGTTGCACTCTTTCATTCGGTTTGTCTTCTTCCTTGGCCGGCCGGATGAGAACAGTATCCCCTAATTGACTATTGACATCTCCATCCAAGGCCCAAAAGTCAGTTAAGATAGGATGGTACTTCTTTGTGTGCTTATAGAAGTCATTTTGCTGGACACGAACATGAACACATGGTAGCTGTTGGAGACCGATCTTGCTGCGCTCCACAACTTTGCCCATAAGTAGCGCTGGGATAAATCTCTTTGGCTCCACCTTCATTTCCGCCATCATTTTCGCCCACTTGATATGCGCCATTCTGTAACTGAAAATGGGTTTACATTTGTTTTTAGTATGAAAAAACCGTCCAAAGAAGCTAATATAAGATTACAAGATCATAATATTTCGGCAAAGCGTGGTCAATCCACCTACAGACAGGGGTATGCACCAACGGTTAGAAAGCTAAGATTAGCATGCTAACTGCTAGTTAGCACGAACCGGTAGAGACCGCATCGGGAGGGGAATGAATTGGTTTTGGGCGTGTCAGCCAGTACTTTGATTAGTTTGAAAAAATATGTTTTCACCATTCTATTCAGCGTTGAAAAAGAGGCCCGCGATTAGTCAGAGCCTGACCATGAAACACATTGTTTCAGTGAAGGAAAAGCGACGCCAAGGATCGCCGAGGTTTTTTTCTTTTTCTTCCGGAAAAAAAGAAACATAGTCAAAAAATTTCCCTCAAGGTCCACTCAATGTCTCGGCAAGGTTCTTACAAGGTTATTCTTAAGTTTACCCAAGTTCATCAGAAGATATTCACCTAAGGTTCTGATGAACCTTGGGTGAAATTCAAAGGAACCTAATGTCAAGCTTCCATGAACCTTGCAGCAACCTTGTTCAAGGGCCGAAAAAAGAAAAAGTGCACAAGCGCCGGCGTTTATTTACTAAGCGCCGACGCTTACGAATAAGCGCCGGCGCCTAGAGGCGCTTCGCCGGCGATTAGCCATAAGCGCCGGCGCTTAGCCAAAAGCGCCGGTGTTTTGCCGTCGCCGGCGCTTTGCTGGCGCTTAGGTACAATCCTGCTCACCACATGTAATCTGATTTACAATACAAGAAGCTGGCTTGCTAAGGTTAGCCAGCTAACTGGTTGGCAAGCTAACTTTAGTGCATACGACTTTTTCCAGTTAGCAAGCTAAGCAGTTCAGTGAGCCAGGCTTACCTCAGTTGGCTAACTAGTTGGCTTTCTAACCCAGGTTGGTTCATACCACCCAGAATCCAATTAACAACGTGGTCAACTGAGCTTTTAACAAACAGCAGAATGAGAGTAGCATGTTCTCCACACAAATAAATAATTAAAAGCCAAACGGGTAAGGCCGCATTTAAGCCACTCAAAGCAAAGAAAGAGGTCATTTATTCAATGAAAACAACGGAAACAGTTAACTAGATTCTCAAATGTACTTTTTCTAACCCTGGTCACCATCCTCATCTTCATCATTGATATAAAAGCGAAGAGCAGAGGGCAGAGAGCTTTTAACAAAGGCCACATTTCCCGGCGACACATCGTTTTTCTCGAGACCAAGCGATAGGCCCAGACGTTTCAATACCTCTACATCCTCATAAAGTCCAAAGGGATGACTGAAGCTCAACCTGAAAAATTTTCATTCGCAATTAGCCAAGAACAAACCAATTACAGCCATTTTTTCACCTACCAATACTCCGACCTAAAATTCATTATTATAGGGCTAGGTGATATTTGCGCCAAAAGTTATTTGCTAAAACGACATTTGTGTCATCAATTTTCTTTATATCTCGCTTTTTCATTTCGTCTTCTGTTTCTCATTGTTGTGTTTTTTGCCGAAATGACATGCATTCCTGACCAAATGTAATCTAATTAAATCGTTTATACAAAGAGGAACAGAAGACGACATTAAAAAGCGAGATATAAGGGAAATCGATGGCACAAATGTCGTTATGGCAAATATCGATGGCACAAATGTCGTTATGGCAAATATCGATGGCACAAATGTCGTTTTGGCAAATATCTTTTGGCGCAAATATCACCTAACTGATTTTGGTAGGCTTTCTAGCAAAATCATTTTAAAAGGCAATCGTCAATGACGGCAGCGGGAATTGTAGAAAATTTCGAATTGTCGGGGGAGCGAGACAGTACTTTTAAAGGGCCATTGCCATCTCCGGCCACGGAAATTTGGACTTTTTGAATTGGCGGAGGACAGTTAAATTACTGCGAAAATATTTTTTGAATTATTTTTTTATTTTTAATTTATAATTTATGTGTATTGGTCGAAGCGAGTCTTACAAAATTTAAGTAAGTTGTAGTGCAGTGGCTGTGTTAGATCTTGTCCGTTCTGGCAATCTCAAGCATTGTTGGGCTCGACTAGTAGATTGTTCAAAATTTTGGAAAATTTTAATGTTCAAACAAACAAAATTTAAAGGACCATACTTGTCATGACAATGGGAATTTGGAAAATTCAGATGCGCGCGGGACACTTTTATTATTCCGAAATTATTTTTTAATCATTTACCGTATTTCCTCTAATAAGCGCCCCGGGGCGCTTATTTTTCAAACCCTCAAAAATCGGAAAATTTGGAATTCTATTTCGAGATTTTTGGGTGCTCAACTAAAATCTAAAAAGTGGAATCGGTAGAGCTCGTGGGAGTTAAGAAAACGTATCAAACAGCTTTGCAAAATATTGCTTCTACACTGAGATCCCGACCCTCAAAGTCCAGGGGGGGGGGCGCTTATTAGAGGAAATACGGTATATGTATTAGGAATAAATGAACAAAAATAACACAGCAGACACGGGAATCGAACCTGAGACCGATTAACACCGCACAACGCTGCTGTACCACTGAGCTACCTGGGTCACTTATATAAATTAGATTTATTATTATTATATTCCAACAACACATAATTCAAAAAATATTTTTGGAGTAAAAAAAAGTGTCCCACGCGCATTTGAATTTGCCGAATTCCCAATGTCATCAACAAGTATGGTCCTTTAAAAAATATTTTCGCAGTAATTTAGCTGTCCCCGCCAATTCAAAAAGTCTAAATTTCTGAGGCCGTAGACGGCAATGGTCCTTTAAAGGACCACGGTTTTCGCGCAGTGGCATGTGCAAAATTTGATTTGGCGGGGGACACTTCTCTTTCATCTCAAACTTTACTCTATGCAGTCGTTCGACATTACTCCAAAGAATGCCAGACGAAAGAGAAGTAAAGAGAAGGAGTGAGAAGCGCCAATTCAAATTTTGCACATGCCACTACGCGCAAAAACCATGGTCCTTAAAGTAGCACTTTCTCTTTGAGTCCTTCGAAAATTTTCCAATTTTTTTAACCTAGGAGTGCCTGCAAATTCGAATTTTTCGGACGATTCTCCTCTAAAAAATGCCAATCACTTCTTACAACAAAAATTTACTTGTCTTCAGAGGAAGTACAGTCAACAACTGCCTGCTTAGGGGTATCCAGAATCATGTATGGAATTTTCAACGTGTTTTCCTCTGACGGCTTCCCAAAAACTCTTTCTCGCTCACGGTTCAGCTCAATCAATCTCTTGTATGCTACCAGCTAAAGAAATTGCTTTTGACATAAATTTGAGGAAAAAGCAAAAGCTACCTGAATAATCAATTCTTTTACCTGCTCCGATTTATGATTAAGACGATCTACAGTTTGAACCCGTTCTTCCTCTAGTCTGCGGCATTCCTGGAAGACAAGTAATTAGAAAAAAAATTCATGTCGATTAGATTTACGCTGAGAGAAGACGCTGGCAGGCCGATCCAATGAATTTCACGGTTGTCCTTCATGATTATGTTCATTGCTATCAAAACATTTATGGCGTCATAGGCCCGTCGTCTGATGTTAGCTTCTGTCTGGACTTGCTTTTCCTACATGTAAAAGTTGTTCTAATTGGTCAAAGGAAGGATCTTTAAAGCACTTACTTCACTGAGAGTTTCAGAAATGGAGTCAAAATAATCGTTTACGAGAGTGTCAGCAATCTAAAATATGTTAATAAGTTACTGGACAGCAGAGACACTAGGTGCACCTCATTATAGCTAGAAGTTCCCTTCTCCTTGAGCATAGAGCATATTTTTCCACTGAAGTAGCGCAAATTGTGCTTCTCAGCCATGTTGCCAATCGAAGAATTTGATAATCTAGAAAAGTTGGCGAGACATATTTCAATTTAAAGTGTGAGTTAAGAGGGGATGATCTGCATATCAAGGATGAGCAGGAATATTCCGGTTTCCGGTAAAATAGAATAAAAGATGAACAAAAAAAGATGGCGTAGGTGCGTTTGTTCTAAAAACTACATTTAAGAACTTTTTGGGACAAACGCAGTCCAAACAAACGATTTCTGTAATTCGTTTATCCGATTCTTCAGGGGGCATACCAGCGCGTTACACCGCAAATTAAGGCGGGGGGCTTAATTTGCGGTGTAACCAGCAAGTTTTCAAAAATCGCCCTTGTTTTTACTCGGATCATGTCAATCCTGATATTTATGACCTCATCCTACTTTTAAAAAGTAGGCAGAAAACTTTCGTCGGATCAGATAGAACGCTTATAGAAAACAGTCATGAGAGAAATAAATTGCTGGTCCCGGCCTTGATTACAGTGTAACGCGCTGGTATGCCCCTTTAAAAAGATTTGTCCTTTTTTTAGGACCCAAAATAATTCTTATTTTTGAAGTTTTTAGTCAAAATCTTCTTTTTCGCTGCAAAATAGCAGTAAGCACTGGATAAAATGGAATAATTTTTTTTACCCAAATGCCCCTTTTTCGAAATTTTCATTTGGAACCTAGGCAAAAAGCCATGATATCACGGTTTTTCGGCAACTTTGGGTACCCCGTTCTTTGCAATTTTACAAAGAACCTGGAAATAGCGGCAGCACTTTGTTATTTAACTTCGGGTTGCTGCACACGAATCTGCAAAAAAATCTCTCAACGAAGTTTTGGAAAAAAACACTACTTTACACTAAACACTACTAAGAGTAGTTGTATGAGCAAATCGTGTACGCCGATTACGATTCCGCTGTCCGATTTGCAATTTTTATTGACAGAAAAGAATTTTTACACTAAAAACTTTTCGAGATTTTGATGAGTTTGTTTATAAAAATGTATGTAGCTTCCTAATAATGTCCGCCTTTTTTCGACTTTTTCTTAGGACAATACTTTTTTCTCCGACTAAAGCTACGTTCACATATCCCAAAATCTCGCACCCACACCCGCACTCACACTCGCACCCACACCCAGACCCACACTCGTGTTCACAATGGGTTTGAAAATCCCGCACCCACACTCAGACCCACACCCGCACCCACACCCTGTTCACAATCAGATTCTGAAAATCCCGCACCCACACTCAGTCCCACACCCACACTCACACCCTGTTCACAATGAGATTTTGAAATCCAACGCTCACCGAACCTAGTAATCGTCGATTGTATTGTGTTCTAGACAACTTATCTTCAAATTCCTGCTTCTGTTTTGTTATTTATATATTTGTTCTCCTTTTACCACGTTTATCCATAACTATTTATCTATGGACATCATATACATAATTTATCCGTCCATAATCTGTCAATGTATAATTTCAGGTATTTTGACATCTCCATCGTCATTCAAGCAATATGGCTAGTCGGAAAAGGAAGAATCTGAGCGGTGACGATCTCAAAGCAGAGGAAGAGTTCGAAAGCAAGCTAATCGGTATCGTCTTGCTCTATCCAATTCTGTGGGACATGGGCCATTCGGAGTACAAGAAGCAAGTATCGAATGGAGCCGTCTGGGAAAAAATCGGGAAGGAGCTTAAGAAAAGTAGGTTTTTATCATAACATAGCGATCATTATTTTTTCACTCTTTCGCAGGCAAGGATGACCATTCGTCTACATCTTGCTCCGAAGTATTCAAAAACTCCATCAACAGCCGAAGAATGGAATAGAATTGCTACAAAGTTCTGGGAAAAATTGAATTCTCCAAATACAATTGGTAGGCTAATTTCACGGGTTTTCAATGCAGTTGTGATAAAACAAGTTAAACAAAGGCGCGATTGATGGCAAACACATTCTGCTGAATGCTCCAACAAATACTGGCTCCTTGCATTACAATTACAAAGGTGGTTTTTCGACTGTGCTTCTTGAAATTTGTGATGCCGACTACAAGTGCGTGTATGCAGATGTAGGAAATTATGGCAAGGACAGTGACGGTGGTAAGCTTTCTTCTTCTAGGCGACTTCTTTTCTCTGACTTTCAATCTTTCCGACTTTTCAGGAATCTTCGGCAAATGCTATTTCAAAGAGGCTCTTGATCGCAAGGTCCTTAATCTGCCAGAAGCGAAAAATCTTTCTGGAACTGATCTTTTCACACCTCTTTTCATTGTCGGAGATGCAGCGTTCCCTTTGAGAGACAACATTATGCGACCATTTCCTGGAGACGAGTTGGACTACGGCAGGATGCTGCTATTGGAACAATAAAATATGAAAAATGTGAGAATATTTTTGAAATTTGTTTATGTACCGTTGTTAGTGCTTTGTCCGCTATTACTGTTACATGTTTTTGTTGATAAATAAATCATTTTGGGACGTGTTGTCTAATATTAGGCTGTTTTGGTGTGATTTGGGGTAGTTTCTGCAAATTTTAAGAGGATTTGACCTGGAACGACCTGTGTACCACCATGAAGATACCATGAAGTGTAACATGAAGATACCACCATGAAGATAACCACTGCCAAGATACTACCACCCTGGTACAAGCACCAAGGTACTACTACAGTCGAACCTGGATACAACACTAACCGATATGGGTTCTGTAAAGAGAAAATGTTTTTAGAGGTTGGTGAACTATGGGGAGTGGCGAATTGATAGTGGTTACAAGAATCGCCGCCTACCTACCGCGATCCTCCCCACGTCTAAATCACCCCCACGTGGGTACCACTACCAAGGTAAAGCCACTACTTGGGTACCACCACCTGGAAACCGTCACCTGGGTAACACCCACTGAGTACAACTACCCAGGTAACACTTTGTGGGTACCATCACAAAGGTACCACCAACTTGGTACCAGCACTAAGATAGCACCACCCAGGTACCACCATCAAAGCACCACCACAAAGGTACCTCCACTAAGATACTGCCACCAAGGTAACTCAAGCTGTGCACCACTAACATACTACCAAATACTACAATAACGACGTACTAATATTACCAAGGTACCACCGCATCACCTTGCGCATCACCTGGGTACCACAACTTGGTTAACATAAACTGAGTACAAGCCAATGAGTACTATTAACTGTGTGCTGCCACATAGATACTAACGTATTGTACTGAAAAAATAAAGAACTGAACACTTGGTAATCTAATGTTGTAATTATTGACTGACAAAATCGTGGTAATATAGTTCTAGGTAGACAATCGGAGTAATTCGATGTAATTGAGCTACACCGAGAAGATGTACCCAAAATATATATATGAGATACAACACAACAACAAAAAACAAGCCTGAAATAAACCTTGGGTTGAAGCAAATGGTTTGAAGGAGTAAAATAAGGCCCATTGAAAAACAGGGTGTGAGATTTACAACTAGTGTGAGATTTGCCCACACCCGCACCCACACCCGCTCCCACACCCACACTCATCATTGTGAACAGGGTGTGGGTCTGAGTGTGAGTGCGGGATTTTCAAACGCAATTGTGAACACGAGTGCGGGTGCGGGTGTGGGTCTGAGTGTGGGTGCGGGATTTCGAGTGTTCACAATAGAGAGTGTGGGTGTGGGTGCGAGATTTTGTTTTATTGTGAACGTGCCTTAAAACACTTTTTTTCCGACTAAAATATTTTTTTTCCGACTAATTTCATTTCCGACTAATTTCATTTCCGACTAAAACACTTTTTTCTCCGACTAAAATACTTTTTTTTCCGACTAATTTTCTTTTGTCTCCGACTAATTTTAATTCTCGACACGAAATCAACCATTTTTAAAAAATTTTGTGTGAAATTCAAGGGTGGGCAAAGACCAGATGGCTGGAGACCCACTCCGGAATGGCCAAAAGGCCAAATTTTGGTTTTCTGCGGGTTTACTAAAGGGGGAGTAAACTTTTTGAGAAAAATCGATTGAGCGGATCAGATTTCGGGTCCGATCGGCTTAATCGCCCACAACTCCACCCTGAACCACTCGAAACCACCATAAACCTGGAATTCTGAGCGATTAAGCAGATCGGACCCGAAATCTGATCCGCTCAATCGATTTTTCTCAAAAAGTTTACTCCCCTTTAGTAAACCCCAGAAAACCAAAAATTTTGGCCTTTTGGCCATTCCGGAGTGGGTCTCCAGCCATCTGGTCTTTGCCCACCCTTGAATTTCACACAAAATTTTTAAAATGGTTGATTTCGTGTCGAGAATTAAAATTAGTCGGAGAAAAAAGAAAATTAGTCGGAAAAAAAATTTTTAGTCGGAGAAAAAAGTGTTTTAGTCGGAAATGAAATTAGTCGGAAAAAAAAATATTTTAGTCGGAAAAAAAAGTGTTTTAGTCGGAGAAAAAAGTATTGTCCTTTTTCTTACTATCTGACGCAGAATTTGGCGCTCCTGTAATATAATAATTTGTGACAAAGACAATTTCTCACTAAAATTCAAAAATTGGAGCTGAAAAATAATAAAACCAAAATCCAAAATGATTATTCGACTCCTGAGATCCTTAGATTCGACTTAAAAAAATTGGATTAAAAACAAACAAAATACTCCAAAAAAATCAGAAACATCAACTGTCGACAGACAAACAAAACATCTTTGATACTATGTAGGTGATATCATCAATGGACACGCCAAACTATCGCCCATAAAAATGCCCTCAGAAATCTCAAAACTCTCTGTAACACTACCCACTCACTCTCAAAGTGCCCGTACCCACTCTCTTGCTACCCCTACTCTCTCTCCAGGTACCCCTATCCACTCTCCAGGTACCCCTACTCCCTTTCGAGGTACCCTCACCCACTCTCCTGGTAGCCTCCCACTCCCCTACTCACTTTCCCGGCATACCCACTACCTACACTTGGTATTTCTTGCCCGCCTACTCACCTGGCATGGCTACCTACTTTCCTGGTTCACCTACCCACTTTCCGGCTAGGGACATTTTTCAAAAACGACATTTTTCAAATGTAGTTTTTTTCAAAACGACATTTTTCGAAACGACATTTTCAAAACGACATTTTTCAAAACGACATTTTCCAAAACGACATTTTTCAAAACGACGTTTTTCCATTGTTCCGGCAATTCTCAAAACGACAGTTCTCAAAGCGGCATTTATTGACTCCTGTCAAAATTTAGCATTATACATTATCCTATACCCATCCAACCAGACAGACATCCAAACAGTCACAATTAAACCTCCGTTTCGTCCACCAATCAAGCTTTATTAATCAAAAGTAAACGATAACAACAGTAATACTCCACTTCAGACGAAACTATTTAGATTCTATCAATGTTCAAATCTTCTAAATTGATCCCGTCGATCGCGTTTGCCATTCGAGCCATGCTGTTACTCACGTTAAAAAAGGTCAAAGGAAAGAACCAACTGCCGATTGCCAGCATTTTCTTCTTGTTCTGTAAGCTTTCCATAATTTCAATTATTGGCGCTCCGGGGTAGACTTCAATCGGAACGACTTCCAGAATGCTTTCTTCACTATCGCTTGATGTGCTTGAGCTTATCTTGCTATCTTAACAAGAACGTGAATCAATTAAGCTATTAATTTGGCTATTTCTTTAAGCTATTAATTTGGCTATCTAAAAACCTTGTAAAAATGTCGTTTTGGAAAAGTGTCGTTTTGAAAAGTGTCGTTTTTGAAAAGTGTGCCCTAGCCCACTTTCCGACCTAGTTGCTTTCTTGAAAACCTTACAGACAAAAAAATTGAATAAAAAACAGCTCAAAAACAGTATTATACGACTTTCTACTGGAGACAAAAAAAAAAGAAAAATTCAAAAAGTATCAAAGAAGGCCGATTTTCGAATTCCCTCTAAATGACCACCTCCCTTAAAGCGTCCATATCCCCGGGTTTCGGTCGTCGTTTCAAACCAATCTTTTTTTATAAAAGTAAGCTGAGATTCTGGGCTACATTTTAAGCGTGGCACGAAAAATTCTACTGATAACAGCTCCGAGATTTTGACTCTCGAACAAAAAAAACGACAATTTGGTCACTAAAAGTTAAAAATTGAAGTCAAAAAATCTCAAAACCACGATCCAAAACAACCATTCTACTCCTGAGATTCCAAGCTTCTATTTAAAAAAAAACGTTGACCAAAAACCAAACAAAAACACTCCAAAAAAATCAAAAATATCGACGCTACTGTCATATATCGGTATTCTCTTCGATGGTATTCTCTTCGATGGTATTCACTTCGGTGGTATTTTCTTCGATAGTATTCTCTTTGGTGATATTCTCTTCGATGGTATTATCTGCGACGGTATTCTCTTCGGTGGTATTCTTTTTAATAGTATTATTTGCGCTGGTATTTTCTTCGATGGTTGTCTCTTCAATGGTATTCTCATTAATAGTACTCTCTTAGTTGCTTTTTCGTGATTGAGTTCTTTTGACTAAAAGCAGAATGTTTATCAGTGCGTGAGTGGTAAGTGTTCGTCTCTCTTGCTAAATTTTCATGATTATCTTTCATATTTTTTTGATTTTAGATATACAGATGTTACACTTTGTGATGTGCTTGAATGTGGTATTCTCTTCGATGGCATTCTCTTTTATGGGATTTTCTGCGGTGGTATTCTCTTAGGTATTTTCTTCGTCGTTGAAATAATTTCAATGACCAAGAGCGAAATGTGTTCCCAGTGCATGAGTGGTAAGCATTTGTCTCTCTTGCTGCATTTGCATAATAGCCTCTTATTTATTTTTTCGATTCCAGACATCAAAACGGTTTTCTTCAGTGGTGTTCTCTTCGGTGCTATTGTTTCTTTTCGGTATTTTCTTCGCGGTCGAAATGATTTTGTTGACCAACAGCAGGATGAATCTCAGTAATTTTTTCTCTGTTTGCTGAAGTATCCGGATTTCCTCTCATATTTTTCGAATAAAGACGTTACTCTTCTTGGTACGCTCTTTGGTGTTATTCTCTATCTTCGACATTTCCTGCGCGGTGGAAATGATTATTTTGACCGACAGCAGGATGTATCTCTGTTCGCTTTATCGGCGTGTCACTTATATGGAAGCTGATTATGCTTACAATAGAATATCTATTCTAAATATCATTCTCTTTGTCGTGTGCTTTTATTAATTCTGATAATTATGAGTCAATTGTGTGAAGAGGTCATTTTACAGTATTCGTTCGCTAAATTTTTTCAAATGAAAGAAGCGTTAGAACTTTCTTTGTATTTATCGTGGTCGAAACTGAATCACTGATTTCTCAGAAAGCTTAATGAGTGGTAAGATAAGGCAAATGCGATGGAGTAAAAATGATAGAATTAAAAGTGAGAGCAGCTTATGGTGAGAGAATGTCAAAATTGAAGTACAGAAGTAATAGAAGCATCGAAAAAAAAATTCTAAAAAGGTTGAAAGTGTTCGGCTGATAACCTTGAGAAGAATAGACAACGAAAGATAAGAAATCAGTGAAATATTATCAGTGTCATCAATGAGTTTCATGCGCGAACTGAAGTTCGATAACGGAATATAGGTTTCTAACCTAATAAATGTTGCTATTATATCACAAAATAGTATTCAACCGACTAATGGTCGACTTTTTTCATCGAGAACAGAAAATTGATTAAATAAAGAATAATAATTTTTGAAGTTACTCCAGAACCATATATGAGAAAATCGAAAGCTTTTGCTACAAAATGAAAACTTTGCAATAAGCCACAGAATGAGTAGAAGAATAAAACAAAAGCAATGCTAAAATAAACAAATTATGAAAGTCGAAAATAATTTTCGGTTCACACTGAGAAAATCAAACACGGCTGTTTCAGGAATAAACGAATACCGTATTTCTTTTAATAGGGTTACTGCAATTTTTTCAAACTTCAAGTGGTCTGATGGGTTACTGTTGGAGCATAGGTTACTTACTCATTATTTACTTATTTATGGTAGGCATGAATATTTAAGAGACGAAGCAACGAAGCACCGACAAGATAATGTATCGAATGGAGTACACAAGCTCTTGATATAAACGAAAAACACAAAAACATTCCTATTTCAAATCTGATGCGAAGATATTCGTCTCAAAAATTTCAGTTAAATGGAGTGGCATAAACACCTCAAATATTTTTACTGTTCTTTGAAGCTCAAAGTTTGCCTCATTGCTCTTGCAACCATACCGTGTGAAAATTTTTGAGCGTTTAGTGACGAAAATAGCTTTTAAGGTAGAAATGACTTAGATTTTATTTAACTAAAAATAAAAAAATGTACAGTTACAGTACAATTTACAGTACTTATTAGCTGTTATATACTAAGATCGCACATTTTGAGATATTAGTTTTACGGATATGAACACTATTAAATTCAACTTTTATATACTTTCCCGAAAAAATCTTTTAGTAGACGCAAATTTTGTAAGATCGTATTTCGGTAAGGAAATTTCACCGCTTTGGTAATTCTGCGAATCAGTGAGGCCATTTTTAACTGTTTCTTGAAATTTCTCACAAAAATTGCCTCTCAAAAAAGCTTCTTACAAAAAAAGATTCTTACGAAACTTCGCTCTTACGGAAATGTTTTCTTTCCAAACTTTGTACAGCCATTTACTACCCTTTAAAAAAAAAGACACAAAGTTTTACAATATTTGTAAAAAATATCTGAAGTATTTTAGCTATTTAAGGGCCGATGGCCACGCGTTCTGGACTGTCCCCCGTCAGTTTAAAAAATTTCGCCTGATGATTGAACTTCTGTACGGATTTTTCAGCTTGGTTTCTAACAAAGCAAGGCCTACAATTTAATTTTAGGTAAAGTTTTGTTAGAAATCAAGTTGAAAAGTCTGTGCAGAAGTTCAATGATTAAGAATGTTTTTTCGATTTCGCAGAAAACAACCATTATCGGAGACGGCAATGGCCCTTTGAAAAATTATTTTGCATGTAAAAAACTATCACAGTGCAACATAGCGCATAACGGGCGCAGCTACGCTCGTTACAAAATATCTCAAAATTTTACTCAAAAATTTCCAAAAATGACTTTTTTGTCTTAAAACGTTTTTTTCTCAAAATCGTTAAAGCGTTCGAGTAAATCTAATTTACCATAAAGATACAATTTTTCCTCCTGCGTTAAATGACATCTATTTTTTTAATATGCACAATTCCCAGTGACCAAGATCTAGGCAAAAATAGTTGCATGCTTTTCTGTATACGAAACAACAAACACATAAATCTACACCAAAAAAGTGGAAAAACTTAAAGTGGAAAAAACCCTTGAGAAATTGATTTGAGTTGAAACGAGTGAAAACAAGAACCATTTTTGAAAAAGGGGTGGTTTCTAGAGACCGTGATTTGCCCTTGAACGATATAACGATACGATATTTTCGGGAAAAATTTTCAACGATCGATATAACGATACGATATGTATTTTGAGAACGATATATCGTAACGATATTTTACCTTAAAATTTAGCGAACGATATTTAATAAACCCGAAAAATTGCGCAGCCTCCTAGAGCTATCTACAGTACCCTTCCTAAATAATTTTTTTATTTCCAACCCACGGATAACAACACGGACACAATTTAATACGAGTACTTCAATAAGAGCAGATTCTTATTTAGAAATATCAATTGCTCTGCTTTCTCTGGCATTAAATTGGATCTTCTGTAGTTGTAGACGTCTCTAGCTACCGAAAAAAGCTGCTCACTGGACTGGCTTGCAGCAAGAGCTGAGAGATATCGACGTGCAATTTCGGCCAAAATCGGAAATCTCTTCTCGTTATCCTAAGTAATGGTTCCATAAGTTTACAAAATCAAATACAGATTCAAATAAAATACCTTCCAGTAGTTCAACGGATCACTCTCTGAGTCAATGCACATTGCTTGCCATAGGTCTTTAGCTTCATCGCACTGGTTGAATCCACTTCATTTACACATGTGAACAGATGGCTCAGCTGCCCAAAAATGAAGTAGTACGCTTTGGCAGAGGAGATTTTATTTCTAAAACAGAAATAATTCGAAGACAAGGAGAATCAATTATACTAAATATACCATCATCTGTTTCAGGAATATTTACTTCAGATTCCATCTCCTCTTGAATCCATCTAGCTACATCCGTCTTGAATTTGATCTTATTCGATCAAATACGATCCTTAAAACGCGAGTCCAAAAACGTAGCGAGACCGTGGATCCTAAAAAAGATTCGTCTATAACACACCCAAAATAAAATGAAACATACTTTTCTCCTTCGACGTCAAACTTTTCCACCAATAAGCCAACGACCGATGCATGCATCTCTTGAAGATCCTGGTCCGCAATGTCATATACGACTCTCGTCAACGCTCTTGCAATAGGAAGCTGGATTAAAATTGGTTCATC
The DNA here is from genome assembly GCA_004194705.1 of Ditylenchus dipsaci. NCBI lineage: Eukaryota > Metazoa > Nematoda > Chromadorea > Rhabditida > Anguinidae > Ditylenchus > Ditylenchus dipsaci. The sequence continues at coordinate 121,610 of SADC01000876.1, read as the reverse complement.
TTCACGGCACACTTGTTTAGAGGCTGCTTCCAGGGGCTCAAGAATTCGGACGACCTTATCCAACAAAGCCCACTCTTCAGGCTTCAGTTGTAAATCACGCCGCTTGTACCTAATTAGATAGAGATCTATGGCATTCCTTTGTTCGGGTAGTCGCTGTCCCATGTAGAAGCTGGAATTCCACCTTGTTGGCTCATCCTTAACAGTGTGTTAACAATGTTATTACGTAAATTACGATTCGTAATATATCACACAATTAAGGGCAACATGGCCCTTATTTGCTCCTTCTTGAGACGATCCTTGGCCAATAGAGAATGATTGAAGTGCCCTACCAGCTTTTGACATGACTCGATGGCCTAATCTCAGTATTCTTGAAGAGTGAATTATTGACCACCAAATTTAGCTTATGTGCACCGCAGTCCGCATGCAAGTAGCCGCCTTCCTCAAAGTCCTAGTAAAAATTTTTAGTAAGTCGAAGCTTTAACCTTTTTCATATTCGATTCTTCATCTCGCAAGAATACGTGTCGCTTGGCTTCATTGATTACCCATTCCCTGAGCATGTTATTCATGATTTGGCTGATAGTCTCGAAATTATGGCATCCTGGGAAGTGACGCACACCGAGAACAAATTTGTGTTGCTTCCACACAGTGTCGATTACATGCGCTGTCAAGCTAGAAACTAATATTCAAATTCTGGCCAACGTGCCCGAAATAAAGTATTTACCTGACGAAATTTTCCGTAAGTACCGACCAAATATCCGATGTAATGGACAGAGCGTTGCAATCATTCAGACTAAAAAGAACTTCTTTTTTGACCGGCGCGTACACTCGAGGCATGATCCGCTCCCGATAATACTGACTTCCCCTCAAGTTTTCTCGATCACCTGACGACAAAAGTCTCGGCTTTGACAATGGAAAATGGCAGATTCTGGCAAGCGACGAGATGCATAAGTGAAATGGCATCGTGTCATTAAATTGTCAATTGTTACCTGTTCCTCGGATAACAAAGTTCTGGCTTTCGCCTTATCGATACTTTTTTAGCTTCCTTCGCATTATCCATCACTCCGAACTGCTTCTGGTAAGCGGGATGTTTGACTAGATGAACCTTCAAGTTTGTCGGGCCGGCATTGCTTAGTTTGATGTTAGCTTGACAAGCATTGCACTTTGCTTGCTTCAGCAACATTTTTGTAAAGAGAAATCCTTCTTCATCACCCTCAAGCGGAATTTTCCAGAGTAGACTCATTCTAAAAGAACGAGCAATAGGTGCGTAAAGAAAGCAAAAGAAAAATTCAATAAGTCGCAAAAGGTCGTATAAAACTATTACTCATCAACCAAAGTATTGAGCTCGAACGATATATCGCGATATTTAGTACTTAACGATACGATATAACGATATTAGAAAAATCGATAAACGATATAACGATACGATATTTTCTGCGAAAATCGAGACCGATATATCGTTTTGAACGATACGATATATCGATCGTCACGGTCTCTAGTGGTTTCCACCTTAATTGCAGTGTAACGCGTTGGTATGCCCCTTTCTTTTGTATGCTCCTTGGTATGCCCCGACGTAATTGAGATTCCTGACTCAGAATTTCATGCTGAACACGATGGTGCCAATCGTTTTTGCTCGGCAACGTAATGATGAGGTCTAAAACAAGCTCAGAAAGTAGGAAATTGTCATGATAAAAATTCAGCTACCGTATTTACTCTAATAAGGCCACATGCTCCAATAAGCCCACACCCCTTACTTTGAGCACTTATATCTCAGTCCAGGGAAAATATTATGCAGAGCTGTTTGTTGCGTTTTATTAGCTCCCACGAGCTCTACCGATTCCATTTTTTAGATTTTGAATTTTAACCCAAAAATCTTGAAATCGATCTAGAATTTTTCTGACTTTTGGGGGTTTGAAAAATAAGCCCACATGTGGTCTTATTAGAGGAAATACGGTAATCACTTATCACGGCGTGTCAGTATGACTAAAATGGCCAAATCGTGTGAAGACCACAAATTCATTTATTTGAACCGATTTTTCTATTGGCTCAAATCGAAAACACCCGTCAAAATCATTGAATCTCCTGTTAAAAACATTAAATCTCCCGTCAAATCTTTAAAACTTTTTGTTCTCTGTGATTACTTTTCGATTTTTTGTTTTTTTGCACCAGCATGTAGCCCTGAATCTCTAGTTTCTAATGAGTTATCAACTGGCTGAATACAATATTGAAAAGTGGAGAACAATTATATTTTTTAAAACCACGCCTACTTTTTAAAATGAATTGTTCTCCCACTTTTTAATATTGTATTCAGCCAGTTGATAACTCATTAGAAACTAGAGATTCAGGGCTACATGCTGGTGCAAAAAATGAAAAAATTAAATAGTAATAACCGAGAACAAGAAGTTTTAATGATTTGACGGAAGATTTAATGTTTTTAACAGGAGATTTAATGATTTTGACGGGTGTTTTCACTGACAGCCTTTTCCTATTTTTGCCTCCATATTTGTGTTTTTAAAGGGGTGGTGCAGGGGCGGCGCCGAATTCATCGACCCATTTTATTTTGGTTAGACGTCAAACCCTGGTGTTAGTAGACATTTTTTTTGTTGACTAACACTTATAAACTATTTTTTGTAAGACTGCGTAGCGGAGGGTAGCCGGTTGGGTAGCGGAACGTGTTAATACCTCCCATAATTGTGTATCCACCTCTAGAATCCCAAATTTTGTATTTAGCTGAAAATAATAAAAAAAAATCATTTAATTTTATTCAGAATCGTGTCCTGAATACGATTTGACAATGCTAACAGCGACTTGACTTACATGAACCCCAGTTCTGGAGTAGTTTCGTATCCTCTAGGGTATCCACGTGTATTGAGGTGATAGTACCATGAAAGTGGTATTCAGATGGTTACATCAAGGCAATGATGAGGTATCAATACTCAGGTGGAAGTGCTTAAGTAGTGGTACTTGGGTGCTGGTAGGATGTAGTTTCTAGGTAGTGGTATTTTAATGGTATTGCTCAGTCGGTACTACCCAAATTGCACATCAGACCATTGAAACCAAGTGATCGTCCACTTGGATCAAATTTTTTTTTACTTTTTCGGGTCTCAAAACATGTTTTCTGGACTAACTCGGGCCGGAGTGTCTTATATGTCGTCCTCCCAAAAGTGATTTTTGACCACCTATTTCGACTTATCAGGCTTTAATTATGCTATGAAACATGTTTCTGAGAGGGGGACGACATTTTTGGAAATTTTTTTTTGACCTAAAATAAGGTCTAAAATGACCTAAAATGATGGTTTTTATCCAGCGCTCGGAAACGTCCTTTATTTAAAGATTTGTCCTTTATTTGAGATCCGAAATCTTCAGAATTTTTAAGATTTTAGGTCAAAACCTTGATTTTTGGCACTCAAACCCAATAAGCACTGGATAAAATGGCACTTTTGACCAAATGTCCTTTATTTTACCAAAATGTCCTTTATTTGAAAATTTTGATTTCCGAGCGCTGTTTTTATCCCAAATTTACATGGCTGCTGTATGTAGAAAGGGGTATGAGTGAGTCATACTTTTCTCAGCTGCTCGAATACCATCTCAAAGTGAAGTTGGGAGCGCGAAAAATGCCTCTATCCTTGACAATGATTACTTTATAAGGGCGCTCTCACAACACGTCTGCATCCGCTTACGGATCCGCATAGTCATAAATGAAAAATGTACAAGGTGTTTTTTATAAAGGCCCTAGTTTGTTTTTGCCGTAACTTTTCGAATTCGAGGTGATTTGATGAGATTTTATTTAAAAAAAAATATTAAAAAAAAAGAAAGTCTGGAAATTTTTTCAGGCGGCTTATTTTTTTCGTTAATTTTTATGAGTAATAATTCTAAATTTTTTAATCTTTTGTAAGGAAACATCTTGGCTTTATTTTGAGTGTTCAGCAAGCCACATCACCAAAGAAAATTTTTAAGCTATGACGAAGACCCCGTGCAAGTTGCCAACAAAAACCGATCCCCCGCGGAAGGTCGCCGGTTTAGTGATGATTTATGCAATATTTCAAAAAAAATTTTGTTATATGGCTTGCTCAACACTCAAAATGAAGCCAAGATGTTTCTATACAAACGAGTGAAAAACTAGAATGATTACTAATAAAAATCATCGAAAAAAATTTCCCCCGTGAAATCAGGCATTTCGTCGGCTTCTTCAATTCTCTCGAAAAATGAGAAAATACTGTTTCACCTGTGATCTAGCACTTGAGTCAAATGGTAACATCGAATTAAACGTCTTCAGTTAGAAAAATCTACTCACAACGATTTTTCATGCTCAAAATGATTCGTTACTGTGAAGGTAGCATATAATTCGTTCCACTCATAAATTGAATCTCAGCAGTTTGTATATCCATATAGTTATTTTCTCCAAATATTTATGGTGAAGGTGTGATTAGATAATTTTCCAGTCTCCTGGTGAATATTTTTCTTGCATTATTCCTATTTCAAATAAAATTTTGTTTAAAATTGGCCTTTTGTTGAGGAGACGTAGTTTAAAATATTTGGCATGCAGAATTATGTACATTCGTTTCGTGCATGTACATATATTCTACCAACTATGTTTAGTGTCGTTTGAATCTTGTCACACTCAAATGAGTACAATAAAGCCTATTTTCCAAAAGCTTAGGCCGAACTTTTTCAAGAGTTTTCTAGCCACCTCCTCCACCAAAGCCTTCGGGGTCGAAGCGCGGGAACTGGATGCTGTTCAAGCCCAGTATTTGTCTGAACAGTGCATCGCCGTCAATGAGAACGATGAGCTTCTTGGTAGTATTTCTAAGGAGGAGTGCCACCGAAATCGTATGTTATTCTTTGGGGTGTTTTACGGGGTGTCCCTGGTGACTTTCTTTTGCCACCGAATTTTTATATCTGTTTGGATAGCTCAGCTCACCTTATGCACGGCTTTTCAAAACGCTCGAAACTGTTTTTTTAGCTTTTCAAGCGAATTTTGTGGGAAATTAAAAAAAACTTTTTAAATTTGACTGGTAAAACCAGTTCCCGACTTAAAATGGCTTCTAGTTCGCGTAGATACCCGATTTTGTAAAAATTGACCCCAACATTATAGAGGAGATCCAGGGCTGCATTTTGGTATATGACTCATCTTCTGAAATGCAAACCTCCGCATTCGTATGCGAAAATAAAAAATAAGTTCATGTAACTTTTGCCTTATATTTGACGTGAAGTCTGGACTTTCATCTGATCTGTACTAAAATTTTTGTAGGAAAAGTTGAAAATCTGATATTCATGACCTATTTTTACTTTTCGATTTTACGTCGAATGGACTAACAACAACGAAAATGGCGCTTTACTAAATATACATTTGCAAAAATTAAAAAATCGAAGGTGATTGCAAGTAGGGTTGAACTCGTGACCTCGAGGAAAATGGCTGATTTTGCTATGTTAAATCGTGTGACGAACAGAGATTCGATTTTCGCCCTTACTTTTTGCATCTTCCTGGTGACGAACAGCTTTACCCACTGCGCCATGCAAACACGTCCGAAGGAAACATTTTCGGGCGTTTTGAAAAGCCTTGTTAAAGAGGGCATGCCCACACTAATAAGAGGTGGTGCCCGGAAATTCAAAAATTTTCCGGATTATTGAACTTCTGTACGGATTTTTCGACTTGGTTTCTTACAAAACAAGGCCCAGAATTTAATTTTATGTATGGTTTTGTTAAAAACCAAGTTGAAAAAGGCAGGAGTACACTATTTCAGGTAGCCCAAAAGTGCGTTTTTTCGATGTCTAAGTATTTTTTAAGCCGTTTATACTATAGAAAAGGCCAAAAAACAGTGGAAGGACATTTTTCGAAAAAAAAATTCGACTGCCTTGGTCTCCCTGTGGTTTTTGTTCTATTTTTGCCTTGGTCTCCCCTATGGTTTTTGGCCATTTTTGTACTTTACCCTGTTTTGGTTACTGGAGCTTTGCGAAAAGAGCTTCTTTATGCATTTTCGATCATGAGTCTTGCTTAGAATCATGTATAAGGTAAGTGAGTGCGCGCATCTCTAACTCTCAAGCCCCCTGCGCACCCTTTGTTGGCGCAGTGGGCTTGGAGTTGAGATGCGCAGACCTCCATACCTTAGATACAAATCACTCAAAAGGGACTCTGGATGCATGAAAAAGCATGCCTACCAGAGTTTATTTATGCGGTAGGCCCCAGTTAACAAAACTATGTTCAAATTTTATCTTTTTAGTTTAATAGCGGTAATAAAGTCAAAAAATGACCAAAACCCATAAGGGGGACCAAGGCGAAAATAGAAAAAAAAACACAGGGGGACCAAGGCAGTCGAAAAAATATTTTAAAAATATTTTTCCAACACTTTTTTGGACTTTTCTATTGTTTAAGCGGCCTAAAAAATACTCAGGCCTTGAGAAAAGGCACTTTTGGGCTACCCCAAATAGTGTACTTTAGCCCTGAAAATTCCGTACAGAAGTTCAATGATTCGGAAAAATTTTTGAATTCCCGGGCAACACCTCTTATTAGCGTGGGCATGCCCCTTTAAGGCGCATTCACAATGAAGAGTCTGTTTGCGGATGCTAAAACAGACTACTCGCTAAGAATCTGCGAAACAGAATCCTTGCTTTTTCACTGTTTTCCCGAAATTATTCAGTTGGCGTGGTTCTTTTATTTTCCAGTTGCTTATGTAGCTTCTCACATCATATGGTTGATGTTTAGAGCTACCAAATGAGCTATTGACTGAGTGAATGCTGCTTCAAAAACTAAGATAAATTTTTAAAGGGGGGGGGGGAACTTTATATACACATCGCCTTTTGTCGAAAGTTCTAGTCCCTCTGGGGGTGTTTTAATTTAATTTTTTAGTAAGCTTTTTGACTTTCAGGTCCAAAAATCATCGAGCAATCGATTGCAACCATTTTCAGCACTGCTTTGCTGTCATCAACTGCCTCAATTTTCCGATTTTTCGCAAATGACCACCAAAATTAGAGGAAACCAGCCAAAATGATGAGTACTTAGGCTTATATAGCCTGAGCCTCCACCAATTTTATTTATTTGTCCACGCGTTTAGTGACTTTCTAGACTCAGAATTTCATGGGGGAACAAGATAGAAATTTTTACACACCAAAATCACTTCAGAAAACAAGGTAGCTAGCGAAGGTTTGACCAAAGAACAATAGAGTACTATTGAGGGGGAGGATTTCGGTATTATTTAGGAATTGACTTTTATTGCGATTTCAATTCACATGATTTTTTACAACCGTATGATGAAAATGACGGCAAGAGGCAGGGCTACATTTTGAGTGTAAGGTTGCAAATGAGTATGTAAATTAAAATTGGGAAAAAACATCATTTCCAGGATACTACCGAAAAGCACTGGTATAGTCCTATTGAGGATTTCATCGAATTGGATTTTCCATATTTTAGCCCTAACTTTATACCAACTTTTCATCTGTATGATAGCTCAAATGAAAGCCCAGAAGCTTAGCTACATTTCGACACTAAACCTGTAAATAAAAGGAGAAAAAAAAATAAGGTCTGCAGCCAGTGGTAGTCGAACCTGTGACCTAAGGCGATGCGTATATAAAGTGGTAAAAGGACAGTTGGCATTGGGAACAGTTGGCATTGGACAGTTGACATTGGTTTTTGGAGTGGACAGTTGGCATTGGTTTTCAAAGTGGACAGTTGGCATTGGACAGTTGGCATTGGTTTTTCAACTTATTTTTTACCACATTTTTGTTTTGAAAATTATCCTTGTTATTTCAAACGTATCACTAGAAACCATCTCCAGTCCTGCCGGACTGTCAATGCACCAACAAAATCAAGTAGTCATCCACTTGGTGCGAAATTTTTTTCGTGTTTTTCAGGTTTCAAAACCTCTTTACTGTACTAATTCGAGGATTCTAAAGATTGTTTGACGGTAGTAAAATGCCGTTTTCAAGGGTATTTTTCGAGTTCTTGTAATTTCGATTGAATGACCATTTACTATCATAAACTATGTTTTCAATTTTGGTAGCTGAAAGCTCAATTAAAAATATTTATTGTTTTTCTATCCATCCGTGTTCTGTATTTTTTCAGTAAATTGCTCAAGATGTGGAAATTAAAAGCCAAGGAAGAAGTCGTGCTAAAGCGAACAGAGAAAGTAGGAAACGTGACTTTAGCCATTACTCCGTGCCTGGTCAATCCACTCACCCATTGCTATTGTTGGACAGTGCTGGATGAAAGAAAACGCACCGATGAAACTGGAAGGATTCAGTCCGGCTGTGCTGGCTGCCGCGAAATTCGTAGTTCTAAGTCAAGCAGAGTTGCTAAAGATACTCCTGTGCCGATGTGGGTTGCTATTCGAGATGACAAAATAAGCTGGGAAGGAACTGGAAACGGAGCTGCCCATTTTTGCAGTGGACCTAAAGAGCGATCTGAGGTTTATTTTTTTATTCGTTTCTAGATAGGTTGAAGTTCTAGGTTGAAGGAAATCAACTGCGCAGAAGTGTCATCGCAGAAATAGCTACTGGGTCAGTCGAAAAGCCTTGCTCAGCCGTCGCAAAACTTGAGCGAAAAATTCTGGATAAAGCTGGCAATGACCAGGGTGTGGTTATACATCGTAAGGTTATACATCGTAAGGTTATACATAAAGGGAGCACGAATCGGATAGTGGATTGTGCGAAATAGAGAAGTACCTCGTAATTATTATTTATGGTTTGAACAAAAAAATTTAGCTTCACTACCAAGAGCAAGCTCAATGTTGCGGAATCAGAATCGGTCGAGTTATACCTAACGAGCCAAATCCTCTGTACTCAGAAATCAGTGAAAGGTTGCAAGATCTACAAGCAAATTTGACTCAGTTTTTGGACGATGGATCTACAGAAGAACAATATGCTGAGGTAATGAGCAAGTATCTTTCGGAAGTAGGGTTTTTAATGGGAATCAAAGCAAATCCCCTTGGGTAATACTGTTCTTTTTGTTTTTGTAAATTTTCATTTCTTTCTGATTTTAGTCAGAAAAAAGAAAGAATGCCTCTCAGGAAGAAGTGGAAATTGTGAACGAAGACGAAAGTTTGCAGGTAGACATCCCAAAGCTTGAGCCATTCGTCAGCGACAAAGACGATGAAGACAAACTCAAATCATTTCGGGAGCCAAACAGTAAGTATTTTATCTTTTAAACCTTTAGTCTTTTAATTAGTTTTTTAAGCATAAGTTGTATTTGCAGAAGTAAGAGAGGATGAATCTATAACGCTCTACTTACCAATCAAGAAGTTTCGTTTAAACTGCGAGCCAAATAATCCAGAGAAGTTCTTGATGATCGAAGGGGATGGAAACTGCTTTACCGGTAGTTTGTGATGTTTTCAAAAAAATTCGTGAATTACTTTTATCTTTAGTTCAATCGCTCAGCATATTTAGGGCGGCCAACCTCAGCACCTTGAAGTACAAAAAAATATAATGGACAAGCTTCTGAATCAATGAACTTTAAAAAGTATTCTAAAGGTACTGTAGATCTCGATATAACGACACATTAGGTACGCTAATCAAATCAAGCTTGATTTGGTGGTCTTTCGGCACACCGAACGAAATGACGAATTGTGGTGCGCCCGAAATTATCAGGAATCCAGCCACATTGAGCCTGAGGAGGCGCCGTTAAGTCAATGATGCTAATCTATCGGAGCCGTTTAATATAGGGTTGCCTGTAGTTTGCATTTTTTAAAGTAGTGATTTAATCGGAATTACAAGAACTCGAAAAATACCCTTGAAAACGGCATTTTACTACCGTCAAACAATCTTTAGAATCCTCGAATTAGTACAGTAAAGAGGTTTTGAAACCTGAAAAACACGAAAAAAAATTCGCACCAAGTGGATGACTACTTGATTTTGTTGGTGCATTGACAGTCCGGCAACACTGGAGATGGTTTCTAGTGATACGTTTGAAATAACAAAGAATAATTTTCAAAACAAAAATGTGGTAAAAAATAAGTTGAAAACCAATGTCAACTGTCCAATGCCAACTGTCCTATGTCCATATAAAGTTCCCCCCCCCTTAAATTTCCTAACCTTTTTTCCAAAGTTTTAACATCATTAAGTAGCTATGCAATTCTAGTTTCTGGCGAGGTATGATTTGCTGCACCATCTCTGCACAATGTGGCACAAAAAGGTAAAATTATGACCCCCATTATTTTTCTGACTTCCTTCATACTTTCACCTATTTGTGTTATATTTTGCAAGGAAGATGCAAAAGTGATACCTCGCCAGAAACTAGAATCGCAAGGCTATCCGATAGTGTAATAACTTTCAAAAAAGATCAAAATTTCGAAAGAAACAGGGAAAACTAACATCTGTGACAGAAATGAGGAAATCTGTGACAGAAAAAGTGAATCTGTGACAAAAAAAAGTTTTACCCCTTAAAAATTCGGGCAGGAGCAGCCTGCGACATTTTAAATTGCGACAATTCGGCTCTACCCCGTTAGCGCCCAAATTGTTTGCGCCAAAAATCGTTATAGCAAAAACCGTTACATTTTTAATTAATTAGCTTGCTACATATGCTTTTTCTAAGTAATTTCGTGAATATTGTCATTTACAAGTTAATACTCAAATTGATGCCAGAGAGACGGGCTACATTTTGACTATAAGGTTGTAAATGACCACATCTGCAAAATTTACTAAAAACTCCAAAATTTCCGGAATTCTGGACTTTTTTGAGAACTTTTGCAGTTTTTAGTCAATTTTGCAGATATGGTCATTTACAACCCTCTGCTCAAAATGTAGCCCGTCTTTCTGGCATCAATTTGAGTATTAACTTGTAAATGAGAATATTAATTAAATTACTTAGAAAAAGCATATGTAGCAAGCTTATTAATTAAAAATGTAACGGTTTTTGCTATAACGATTTTGGCGCAAACAATTTGGGCGCTAACGGGGTAGAGCGGCTCTACTAGAGCCGACAATTCAAATTGCGACAAAATAAGATTGGCATAAATTGATTTAGTTTGCTAAAAACCTGAAATATGCCACGAAAAACATTATTTCTGCCACGAAAAACGGGATGCCACGAAAAAACTGAAATGTGCCACGAAAAAACTGAAAAATGCCACGAAAAACCTGAAATGTGCCACGAAAAACGTTATTTATGCCACGAACACTACAATCGTCCACAAAAAGACTGATCAAAATAAAAAAGCAATTGTACTTTCAAAACTGGCAACTACAGTCAAGTCTTGATAAGCTCACACCTCTTTATCAAGAAAAAATTCAGGATTATCGATACTTGACTGTAGTATGCAATGGGTAACAACCATGACAACTACTTTATTGGTTCCATTCCTATAGCTAACATTGCAATCCTAACATCAAAACATCAAAATTAGATTGGTGCAAGCGCATGTCCTACTTGCCCTGAGCGGCCTCTTTTTCTTGGAATTTGTAATGGAGATGACTTTGGCTGGATCAAATTAAGAACTTCCATTTTGACCACGGAATGCTTGCAAGGAACATCTGTGATTCCAATCGGGCAAGTGCAAGAGAGAAAGCCTTCATACACATGATGTCTCTGCAGCTCGAAAAACGATGTCCGGCGCTCCTTGTACCACTGCCAACTTTCGTACACGAAATTATTCTTCGCCGCATTGCTCACTGTAGTTCTTTCATTGAGTTCACGCCATAGTTCCTCAATGCCGGTCTTCTGCTCTCGGATATCCGCCAAATAGGTGCTAGAAGGAACGAGCCAGATATTATTGTTGCCTTCTCGAATGTGGATGAACGGACGCTTCTCTTTTCGTATTTCAAGCATTCCCTTTCTCAGTTTGCTTTGCGGACTCTGATCGATCTTCGGAAGAAGAGCTGGTGTCTAAAAAATTAAGTCATCAATCAGAAAGAAAGGTTTTTACCTGTTTTTCTAGATGCCTACTCCATTCCCCGGAAATCTCTGGAGTTGTAGGAGGTGTCTTGAAAATCCCTGAAGCGCACGCTGTGTGTAGACTGCCTTCAGCACAGAGTTGCCACGAGTGAGACAAGAGCTGATGAAGTTAGCCAGCTTCTGCATAAGAATTTTACACATTGTGACTGACATACAAAGCATACCAATTGCAAATTCCACCCAGAACGAGCACGTGCCAGCAGCCGGACGTCTTCTTGGATCTCCCTCACAGTGTTCTTATAGATATTGCTCTTTGGTAGTTCCTTCATGAGCTTTTGCATAACATGGAAAAAGCAAAGCCCACTCTCTGCATTGGGGAAGATTTCACGAGCAGCTGAAAATGAGTCGTGTCGATAAACCAAGTACGCTAGACATACCGGCAGTAATTTTAGAGTCTGCATCATTAACGATCATCTTTGGAGAATAGAAGTGCAAAATGTCAACATTCTTGGTCGATTGGAACAGACCTTGGTAAGCAAATCTACTCTCGGAAGTACACAAACCAATAGCTGTTGGAAAGAATTGCTTGTTTGGATCTGAGAAACCAGCCACCTAAAAAGACTTGAACTAGATGTTTTAAAAGAAGAAGCAATCACCAGAACAGGATATCCCACAAGGTTTAACTTGTAAGTAGCGTCAATTTGTAGAATAAGAGATGCATGCTTCAGCTTCATAAGACGCTTTGTCGTGAAAATCAAGTAAAACTGCCATTTTTTTCGCCGTCGCTCACAGGAACTTCTAGCTTGCCAAATCCACTGCAGTAGGGCTCATCTTCATTCTGGGGAATTTCCCTGCTAGCCTCATACATTTTCTGCACGTCTTCCAAGCTGAGTGCTGCTATAAACCATCCTGAACGCCAAGCCATGATTGGATCAAATTGAAAACTCCCGACAAATGTGTGAAATTTCCCGACTAATTAATTAATTTTCCCGGCAAATTCGAATTTGTCTAAAAGTAATGAATTTTCCCGACAAATCTGTGAAATTTCCCGACAAATCCGTGAAAGTTCCCGGCAAATACTTTAATTATAATGTTTAATTGGTTGTGTGTCGGCTTCCTTGTTTCTTGTTTCAAAAAAATGGCTAGGGGAAACTTGCCAAAAACGAAATTTGCCAAACGTATGTTTTGCCAAAACGAAATTCGCCAAACCGAAATTTGCCAAATCGAAATGCGCCAAAACGAAATATGCCAATACGAGATTCGCCGAAACGAAATTTGGCCAACGAACGAACAGGGGGACCAAGGCAGTTTTCACGTTTTTTTCAAAATTTTCGAAACTGTGTCCTAGCCACCTAAAACCACCCCAAACAACCAAAAACCATCCAAAATCACACCAAACCACCCAAAATCACACCAAACCACCAGAACACCAAAAACAACCAGAAACCATTCAAAACTTCACCAGACAAAAATTTAAATTTGAAAATTTACTTTAAATTTTTCGTCTGAACCAACCAAACCAAGTGGTCGTCAACTTGGATCAAAATTTTTTTTACTTTTTTGGGTTCCAAAACCTGTTTTCTGGACTAATTCGTGCACGCTGAACATGGTTTGACAGTGGTAAAATCACGTTTTATGAAGAAATTTTTGAGTTTTAGGGAATAATTGATTTTGGTAAAATAATTATTTGCCAAAACTCAAAAAATAACTGAGAAAACGGCATTTTGCCACTGTCAAACCATGTTAAGCGTGCACGAATTAGTCCAAAAATAGATTTTGGGACACAGAAACGTAAAAAAAAATTTTGATCCAAGTTTTGGGTTGTTTGAGGTGTTTTGGGTAGTTTAGTGTGATTTTGGTGGTTTTTGCTGCTTTAGGTGGTTTTTGGTTGTTTGGGGTGGCTTTAGGTGGTTAGGACACAATTTCGAAAATTTCGAAAAAAACGTGAAAACTGCCTTGGTCCCCCCTGTTGGTTCGTTGGCCAAATTTCGTTTCGGCAAATGTCGTTTTGACATATTTCGTTTTGGCAAATTTCGTTTTGGCAAATTTCGTATTTGGCAAATTTCGTTTTGGCAAGTTTCCCCTAGCCAAAAAAATTACTTGAAATGACTTAGGTAATACTTTTAAATATGCAATTTCAAGCTAAGCAACAAAAGAAGCGTGGTGTGGCGCGCGAACGGACAATTGCTCTAGCAAGGATAATGTCGATGAATGGGTGACTGAAAATGGAGGAAATTGGATACAGTAAGCTGATTCAATGAATAATTTTCTGTTTTTATCATTTGCGAACTCTCTTTGAAAATTACTCAAAGAATTAAAAAAACATCTTTCGGATGATCAGGAAATTTGCCGGGAAATTTCACAGATTTGTCGGGAAAATTCATTACTTTTAGGCAAATTTGAATTTGCCGGGAAAATTAATTAATTAGTCGGGAAATTTCACACATTTGTCGGGAGTTTTCACATGCAGCCGCCATGATTTATAGTTCATAGTCTGCTTCAGAGTTGGGAGCTTTAGAGCTTGCAGCAAAGAATTAGGCCTGTTTTGAGTTTTCTGAAAAGATAGTTAAGAAACGGTAATTTATAAATCAAGAAACCTGAATTTCTTTACGAATTTGGTCTGGCGTTTTTTGTTTATGCTTCTGGATCATCTTCTTCATATGTTCGCTAAGCCCATTGTCATTTATAGGAAGATGATCATCATGTTGATGAATCGTCTGTACGTACGTCACGGAAAGGTCGCTCTTCTTACGTATGCGCATTACCGCTGGACAGTTGTAGTTCTTTCGATTGAGAGCAGAGTTCTTGCAGCTGTAGACATCATTTACCCACTTGCCACCCGACTCCTTTTTCAGACTGTAAATCAAACGATTTTTTACTGAGTTCAGCGATAAAATGCTTACTGAACATAGTGATGAAGATTCTTCTCCTTCCAACCGTCTAGTTGCTCTTTCGTGGTGCACGTCTCTTGAGTTTTCCAGTCACGTGTCTTAGGCATACTTTGATCTGAAAAAAAATATAGATTCAGTACGGCTTTAGTCAGTCAGTCAGTCTTTTTGTGGACGATTGTAGTATTCGTGGCATGAATAACATTTTTCGTGGCATGAATAACGTTTTCGTGGCATGAATAACATTTTTCGTGGCATGAATAACGTTTTTCGTGGCACATTTCAGGTTTTTCGTGGCACATTTCAGTTTTTTCGTGGCATATTTCAGTTTTTTCGTGGCATCCCGTTTTTCGTGGCATATTTCAGGTTTTTAGCAAACCAAATCAGTTATAGCCAATAAGATTGCGACAATTCAAATTGCGACAATTAAAAAGTCCGATTCTTGAATAGTCCTTCATCGAAATAAGCTCCCGTTTTATCTGATAGTCTTAATCGACCACCTCAATCCACCCAAAACCGTTAGCCCAGTACTGGTACCCAAGTTATGGTAACGAGGTGCTGCCTAGGTAGTTGTATTTAAGATGTAAGTATCCAGTTGAAAGTACCTACATTATTAGTTACGTATTGGGGGATCCAGGTGTAGGTTACCCGGGTTGTCGTGTCCAGTTGGTGGTACTCAGGTGGAGGTGTCCAGTTGGCCTTTTGTTGTTGGGTTACAGATCGGATTATTTCTAGCCCGACTCGATAGTTGGGATTTAAGAGCCTATTTATCGAAAATTATGGTAAAAAAATGAGGTACGCACCCAGGTGCCTTCGAACCAGCAACCTCTACGTCACCCCTGAGAATCCGTGCTACAACCTGGAGCCACTTTCAGGTCGGCGGATAGAGTAAGGATCAAGAATTACTTGTGATCCTACTCGTCCACCTGAAACCGGATCGATAGATCGAGAGTAACTCTTGATCTATGATCCTACTCGTCCGGTCTGAAACTAAATCAATAGATCAAGAGTAACTCTTGATATATCGATCCGGTTTCAGATAGGCGAGTAACTCGTGATCCGCACTGTCTTCGGGTTTTCCTCTCATATTTGGCCAGAGTAATTCGTGATCCACACTCTTTTTTTGGTTTGACCTACTTTTGGCCAGAGTAACTCGTCATCACCTAACTCACACTACCTACTGTGTTTTTCCAGTCTCGAAGATGGTTTGACAGTGGTAAAATCACGTTTTACCGAGAAATTTTTGAGTTATTATGAATTCTCGATTTGTCAAAATCAATCGTCAGCAATAACTCAAAAATTTCCCGATAAAACGTGATTTCGCCACTGTCAAGCAATATACTGCATGCTCGAATAAGTTTAGAAAATTGTTTTGGATCCCAAAAAAGTAAATATTTTTTGATCCAAGTGGACGACCACGTGGTCAGGTTGTACTGATGTAGAGGTTGCTAATTCGAATCAACCTGGGCGCATACCTTTTTTAACCAAATTTTTTGTGTTTATGTGGTGCAGTGCCTCATATACTTGGAACCGAGGTTTGTCGTTCCGAATACCGATGAGTGGGAATAGTCCAGAAAAATAAAGCGTGCACCCTGGGAGAATCGAACCACCAACCTGCAGAATTTCACGGTGAACACGATGGAGCTGGTCTTTTTTGCTTCAATCATTGATGAAGTAGGTGAAAAAGGGTCCGGGAGGTAACAACACATTGTGCAGGGTCGAAATCCAGCTGGGTACCCACAGGTCCTCAATTAATGCGCCATGGTGGTCATTAGAGATGTGCATTTGTCATTTAACGACATAACGATACGATATTTTTAAGCTAATTTTCCAACGATCGATATAACGATACGATATGAATTTTAGCAACGATATATCGTTACGATATACGATATTTTTCCCCAGAAGCAGACAAAGCTTGAAAAATCTTCCGCGGCTGCTGCGCCGCCTCAAATTCACTACAATATCTTGATAAAAGTTTATTGCTTTCTGATATCTACACTTCACAACAACACATAAAACAACAATTAACACCTAATACTTAAAATTCAACATCCGCAGATTCTTGTTAAGGAACAATAGCATCTCCGCATTTTCTGGATTCAGATTTGATCGTCTGTAGTCGTAGATGTCTCGCGCCACCGAAAAGAGTTGCTCACTGGGCTGACTTGTAGCCGGAGTTGAAAGGAATCGCTGGGCAACCACGGACAGGACTGGATAAATTTTGGCATTTTCCTAGAAGATAAAAAATGGGGATGTTGCGAAAGCAAATTTATTCTATCCAAATTTACCTTCCACCATTGCAAAGGATTTTCTTCTGGGCTGATTCTTTTTTGCTTGGCGTAGGCCTTCAGTTCAAACAACCCGTCGGCTGAGTTGTTTTCTTCCCCCTCCTCATCATTCCCAAAGAAGTGGTTATGCCGAGAAAAGAACGAGTCTCCCTGTGTACGCTTCGGAGGGGGTGAATTCGAATCTGAACAACCAACACAATTTAACAATTCCTAGTTTAAGCTAATAAGAAAAGTACCTTCCAGAATATCAGGTACTCTCCCGCACTCCTCCTGAATCCACGTGATGACAACATCATTAAAGAGGACCTTATTTGTGGCATGTTTGTTGAAAAGGAATCGGCCAGCTTCATCTCCGTCGAGCTTGAGTTTCCAGAGTAGGCTCATCTAAGAATAAAAGTTTTATTTATGAGAGAACATAACGAGCGCAAAACAGCGACCAAAAATAACGCAAACGAAGCAAGGCGATGATTCTTTTGCGACAATAGATGCCACAACAGTCAGCAAAATGATACTAAAAATTGTGCCGTAGGCGAAAATTTTAGTGAAAACATCGCGCAAATTTTAAACAAAAATCTCAAAATTGCTAGGCGATATTTTTTAAAAAGACGATAGGCGATATGCGATATTTTCAAAATGGTGCAGCGATATTCGCGATCGATATTTTTGGTCAAAATTAGGACCGATCGATCGATATTTACGATACGATATATCGATCGTGCACATCTCTAGTGGTCATACTACACCCACGCTCATAATATACCAAAATGACCGCCAGAAATTTAGCTTTTAAAAAATACTAATCATTGACTCTTTCGATTTGAAGGTTTAAGATAAATCACCACTTGTTTGTTGGAGTAGCGATTTTCAAAACGCTCCATTCTCACTTTTTACAAGATAATATATAGCTAAATAGTCAAAACAAAAACAAAGAGCAGAATGTCACTGTCATTTTGGCTTTGAATGCAACTATAGTTTATTGTCAAGTTATGACAAAATGTGCAAAATGAATATATAAGTTTTGACACAAATTTTTTATAACTTTTTTCCCGCTGGGAAAACTTTTGATTCTGACACTGTAATCGTGTTCAGCGTGGTCGATTTGCTTATAAAACTTGTTTTGCAATTTCAGAGTCCCTGTCAAATTTCGAATTCCGCTCAAGACAATAAACATTGAAATTTTAAATTCAAATGTTTATTGTCTTCAAAATTTCAAAATTTGGAATTCAAAATTTGACCGTGACTCTTAAATTTCAAAAGAAGCTTTATTTTATGAAGACCACGCTGAACACGAATCCAGTGTCAGAATCAAAAGTTTTTCCAGCCGAAAAAAAATTTACCGACAAAAATTGTAATTATATATGTAGTTAAAATACAATAAACTTTCTTTTTGACTGTAAAATACGTTTCGCCGTAAAATTTTGACTCAAAGTGTGAAATTAGACAAAATAAAAAGAAAAAAATATGCCGATCTGACCCGATCTGACTCGATCTGATCTAAATCGATCTGATCTTTTTTCAACT
Source organism: Ditylenchus dipsaci (assembly GCA_004194705.1). Taxonomy (NCBI): domain Eukaryota; kingdom Metazoa; phylum Nematoda; class Chromadorea; order Rhabditida; family Anguinidae; genus Ditylenchus; species Ditylenchus dipsaci. The sequence continues at coordinate 103,092 of SADC01000876.1, read as the reverse complement.
CTGTGTAAAATACGTTTCGCAGTAAAATTTCGACTTAAACTAAGAAATTTGACAAAATTAAGGAAAAAATATATTATGCCGATTTGATCTTGATCTGATCTTCGGCGATCTGATCTGAACTGATATGAACTGAACTGATCTGATCTTTGCCCACCTCTGGACTCCGCCCAAGAATCCTAACTCGAATTCGAGTGCGGATGCCTGGGCGGAATCTTTCTTTTTTTAACTCAATTTTTTAAACAGTATCCATTTTATCAATAGCTTATCTGGTAGCCCTGAATCTTAGCTCCAAGATGGCAGCAACAGAATAATTTTTGGAAAATTTTAAAAAAAGTTATGGCTATTTCCGGGTGTAAAGTCTGGTTTAGCATCCGCAAACAGCCTCCTCATTGTGTTTTCGCCTTTCGATGATCATAATTTAGTATACATAGTCAAAAATTTAGGAGGTCAAGCTAAAGTACAAAATTTTTTGTTTTTATTATTTGATGCCGAAAAAATTCTCATCGCAATCTAAGGTGGTTTGTATAACTAGATTTTCAAAAAGGCACAACGGAATATCGCAGCGAATTCTCATAGTTCTGCAGAAAATGTATGTCTTCCTTTTTCCATTAAATTTTCTGAACCTTTTCCAAAAATAATTTCACCATCATGTAGCCCGCGATTTCATTTTTGAACAAGGTGTCGATCAATGCCAGATATTTTCAAAACGTTTGACAAAAAAACAAAAGTTATGAAGCAAATTAGACAAATAATTTGGTCCGTATTTTTACCTTTTATTGTGCATTTTGCATAGATGTTGCACTGAATTAAACCTTGTTAGAAACTAGAATTTCAGGGTTATTTGATGCTCTCCTAACATAGGAAAAAATATAAAAAATTAAAGAGAAAAAGGCGAAACAAAACTTTTCCAAAATTACGTTACACCCTTTTCAAAAAACAAGCTAAAAATTTAAAGGTAAAAAAGGTCTCAAAAACTTTTGAGGCGTCATGTAATTCATTATTTCTTTTTCAGCAATTCTTCATAGAGCATTCAGTGTTTTCCTCTTCAATTCCAATCGCCAATTGCTTCTGCAGAAACGGTCTCTCACCAAGATCACATTTCCGGAGGTGTGGACTAATACCTGTTGCAGTCATCCTCTTTTCAATGACTTAGAGATGGAAAGAGACGGGCATTTAGGGGTCCGACGAGCAGCCTACGAAAGTTAAAACATGAACTTGGCATAACCTCGCTGAAATTAGATCAATTACATGTGATGGGCAGGTTTTTGTACAAGGCACAGTCAGATGCCAACTGGTAGAGCATGAACTAGACTACGCCTTGGTTATAAAGGGTTTGGATTTGGATTCTATTTCTGCTAACCCAGAGGAAGTGTCTGATACAAGATTTGTCGACAGAAACTCCCTGGACAATATGTTAAAAGAAAGAAGCAAATACACTTTTTCTCCATGGTTTGAGCTCTTCACCAAATTTAATTGGCTTCAAGAATGGTGGGAAAATGTGGACAAAATCAAAGATATGAAAGAAGATAAGAAATACACAGGCTGAACTGAATTTTGCTTTCCGCGCTAATAATTTTTACATTTCGAGAAATCACTTCTTTGCCTGAAAATTCTTGTCATGTAATCACTTTTTTTTTTCGAAATTTTCCAATTTTCTTGTTGCCATAAAAATTTCTTTGCTGCCAAAAAATGAAATCTTCTACCAAAGACAGCAAAATTCATACCTTTGGCATCAAAATTACCGTATTTTCTCTATCAAAAGAACCCGTTTATTTTTCAATCTCTCAAAATCAGAAATATCCCGGGTCGATCTCAGTCGATAGGGTCGATCTCAAAATTTTAGAGTTCGCAACCTAGATCTGAAAAACAGAGCGGTAGAGCTCGAGATAAAGCAAGGGAGACATTTGGGATGGGTTTCTGGAAAATCATTTTTCAAATCTAATCTTTGAATCCGTCCTAAAACAATAACTGTTCGGCCTGTTTAGGCCAAAACAACTGAACCCGAAACAATTACTTTATTTTCTGGAAGAGGAGTTGTCCAAGAAAAGCGTCGGGTATTATTGGGCGAGAGTATTTTACATGTTTGATGGCTATAACTTGAACTCGATTCTTATCATTTTTATTATAAAAATCCATCCCAAATTTCATCCCCCTTAAGCTAATAAATTTGCAAAATATTGATTCTGAGCTGAGATATATGTCTTCAAAATCGACAGGCCCGTTAATTAGCGAGGATCTGGTCAATAGGGAAAAAACGGTAAAGGATTTGTCAGCAAAATTTAGATTTCTGATAGCAGATTTAACACTGTCAAGGCCGAGCTGCCAAGTGTACGCTCGTAGTCTGGTAATCTACTTGTAGTCTGGATAGTAGAAAAAAGTGTTACAACTTGTATACTTATTTTGCATATTTTTTTGAAGGTTTCTTGACAATGTGTTACTAAATTTAGTGTTGAAATAACCGAGACATTCTGCTCTCTCTTTCTGTTTAAAAAAATTGGATAGAGGTCACTTCTAAACAAAATTATGGCCATTTGAGGGTTAAAATTGAAGTTTTCGGAAACTGACTCACGGAAATAAAATCATAAATTTTTGGTGAAATTGTAATCACTCAGATACAAGATTGTGCGTAATAGATAGCTCTGATCACGCTCTACAATTTGAGATATCACACGCCCATGTGGTACATAAATTTGAGCAAGTACCATTTATATTTTGCTCAAATTCCATGTGGTAGGGAAGACGAAAATTACCTATTTTCAAATGCCTGGTTAAAAGCGAAAAACCACGTTTTTGGCTCGGATTTTCGCACCATCGTGTTCCTCGTAAAATTCTGAGTCTGAATAAACACTTGGCACGCTCGGCCTTGACAGTATTAAATATTAGCCTATTTCTTAACATTTTGCTGATTTCCATCTTCCCTTGGATTTTGACCCAAATTGCTAATTGTTTTGTAAAAAGGAAACGAAGTTTATACTAATAAAACTGTTTATTTATGCCTTCTGTTTATGTGGAGGACAACGTTAAACAATTGTTCTAATATATGGCTCCAGTTTGTGTCTTTTTCGGTTTTTATTTTAACTCTTATTTTAGAGTTGCTATCTGTTGATTGGACATTTAAAGAAAATGCATTCAATTTGGACGCGTGCTAATACCGTGTTTGCCTTCACATTGACTGTGCTCTCTGCTGCTACGCTTTTAGCATTCCTAACAAGTCTGTACTTTTCAAACACAACTACTCCAGTTACAATCACGGCTGCGAATGCACGAATGTAAGTGAATATATTTTGCACAAAATAAGTCTATCGCAAATTTTTTCAGCAAGAGTATGCCCGACTATTCTATTGAGGAAGGCAAAAGTGATATGGCTATGATGTCACTGAGTGTGCACGCCGACTTGTCACCGATTTTTAATGGAATGTCAAGGAACTTTTTGTGTATTTGGTTGCTGAGTATTCGACAATGAAGAATGTAAGTCTTCTAATACCCTTGTCTCATGAATGCTTGCTAGTCTAAAACCATCCTAGGTTGTGAACCAAGTTGTGCTCTGGGACAAAATTGTGATGCGAACCGATAGACAGGTGGGACGATTTTTGCATTCTCGGAAACAATTGCTGTTTTCTCTGCCAAGCAAGCAGAAATATGAAAAATCGTAACAGGATGTCCAAAAAAATTCCTTTTCAAGGGCAAGCCCTTGCAAAAGTCGTCGACAGGCCGGGACTCAAACCACATAGGAGAACAAACAAAATAATTTTTTGGAAATTTTGAACCGAAAAATTTTCATCGTGTAATAAAGGAGAAAAAAGTCCCCTAAGTTTTTCGGGCATCCTGTAATAGAACATTTTGGTAACGACATTCAACTCTTCTAGGTAATCATGGAGGAGTCAATAAATCCAAAATATTATTTCCTGGACGATGGGTCGAATCTGCTTAGTCATCAGAATGTAACGCTTATCTTGAAGTGGTATGTTCTTGGTTTTTTTTATAAAAAACTGAGCAACTAACAAAAAACTATTATCTATATAATTTCAGGAATGTGGTCCCGAATGCAGGTATCTAAGTATGAGTCAAGGTCAGGGGCAGCACGTCGTTCAGTTCCCTTCCAACTATGTCTCGGGCAGATTCTGATGTGGTTGCCGTCTAAAGAACAATGGTGTCCTTCAATTATTTATTCAATGAGAAAGTTACGCGTTTATTGTTGATTATCTGGTTGTTGATATAGCATAAATGGTTTTTCTGGGTAATTTTTCGGTTGTTTTCCCTTTTTAACGTGTCGTTTCTGAGCGAATAAATGCTGTCCAATTAGTACTTTGTACCGAAAATATCCCACATGAATCAGATGCTGAATGAAGGGGCAAAGAGGAAGTTGATAGTTGTGACTGGCTACGGCTCTTTCAGCACTTACAGAGTAAATCCAGCACAAGTGATTGTAGAAATAGTTGGGTCGTCTAAAGCATTTATTGAGAATTTATCTGCTCAGGGTTTGACCTGTTGACTAGAATATTAGATGTAGATTATGCCAATGCGGCTGCCATTTCTAAAGAAATTTGTGAGGAGCTCAAAGCAGATGTGAGAACTTTTGATTGAATACTTTATAAAAATGATTTCTACTGTTTAGTTTGTTATCCATGTAGGTGTGCATCCTAAAAAAAGTGTGTGATGCTGGAAACTCTGGCTTTCAACAATGGCTATATGTCAGCAGATATTAGGGTAAACAATTTGACGCTACTATGTTATGCCCCCCCCAAGCTACTTTGATATACTCCCTGTCCATAATTTTTCAGGTGCCCCAAAGACCATACTTTTTTTTGAAAGATGCTGAAATTAGTATGGGTTGTCCCTCACCCTAATTCCTAGACCCGAAGCCTAAGGCTAAGGTCTAAGCCTAATTCCTAATCCTAAAAGTATTGGAGGGGGGGGGGGGGGGTACATGAAAGAAGCTATTTGGGGGTGGTGGTATATCGTAGTAGCGCCAACATTTATTTTATTTTTCTGGTGTAATAGTGTGAGTTTTTTCGTCAGGAGCCGTTCCCTTGCATAACTGTTGTACTTTAACAGCTTCCTTCAGGAGCCAGAAAAAGTCCCAGGAAGGTTTTAAAAACTAGCTTAGATTGCGAGAAACTGAAAGAAGATATCTATAGTGATTGTGAAGTTGTCAAAGAAGGCGCTCTCTGTGTTCAAACTTCCACAGACCCGGCAGGTTAGTGACACATAATTTTAGTCTTATTAAATGTTAAATGTTTCCTATCACGAGTTTTTTTTAAATTCTGAAGGTCACATTGTAGCTTTTTGAACTAGAGCAGGGTGCATCCGGTCTTTTAAAAAATTTTCGTCTAAGGTTTTTGTTTCCAAAAAGTAGACAGAGGCTGATCAAAAGCCCGGTTGACTAAGTAAAATAAAAGAAACGATTCGTTTTTTTTCCTTTTAAATGTTTCCTATCTAGTTTTGAAGATGAAAAATGGTTTGATGAAAGGCGTGAGCTAACATCATAGTATATTCTGACTAAGAATCTTAAATTTTGGTAATAATAAGCATGAAAAAATACAAAGTTCATATTTTTATAAAATTATTTCAGATTCCTCTGCGGCTATATCTATTACTGCTCCCTTTTACTGAATTCTGGTAAAAGTCTATTTGTTCACGTACCAGACTTTGAGACCACAGAAAAAGAAGACGAGGACGTTGATGAATGCAGTAAAAGCAGTAATGAAAGCGACACAGACAAAAATCAGCAGTCTCAACCAGTAACTCCAGAAAGTCTTACTGAATTGCTCAAGGCTATAATCAGCAATGTCTTGAAACAGATGGACTAAATTTTTAATGAGATGTTTTACTAATATTTACGGCTATTTGATATTGGTCTAGATAATTTTCACTTTTTTGTAACGAAAGTTTTACAGGGTGTTTCAAAGAATTTAGCAAATATGGAAAGGTCATAACTTCTATCTGGCACGATCACGAAATTCTGATTGTACGGAGATCTACTTTCCTTGAGTTCCAAAAAAATTTGTTTATGTGATATCAAAAACACTACTATTGCTTGGTTCCTCTGGGGTTTGGTCCGCAATCATAACCGTCCGGACTGGTTAGAATTCAATAAAAAACCAAAATATTAAAAGTAGGGGACGGCGATTGAGGGCTGGTCGAGTTTCAGAAACTATAGAGGGCCGGGAGCTACCGAGTGGAAAAAAATCTCCTCAACCATCTGGACCTGCAATGGATACAGAGTCTAAATCACAGTAAAGATTAGTCAAAAAAACTGTTTTAGATATTATACAATTGGATTTTAGAATTTGCCGTTCGCAAAAAGCATTTCAAACGGATTTTAGAATTTGCCGTTTGAAAAAAATATTTCGAACGGATTTTGCCGAATGCAAAACGGATCCGCGACGGATTTGCAAAAATTCCGAACACTGCTCTGGTGCTCAGTGATCAGCTCCAACGGAGTAAATACAATGGCGAAAACCAAAAAAAACGAAGTTTTTCCAAAAAAACGGACGTAATATTCCTTTTTCATTATATAATGAGAGAAAACATCTTAGGAAAATTTTTTTTGATACACAAACAGGGTTCGTAGATGTCCTGCTTTAGCAGGAATTTCCTGCTTTTTGAGTTCAAATCCTGCTTTTTGATTTCGAAAAAGCAGGAATTTTAGGGATGGAGGAATAGGCTAAGCACGCTTTTCAATGTAAGTTTATTCCATCATTAGATAGATATCAATCAGTAAAATGGTACGATTTAGGAGTTCTACCGTCGCTCTCTGGAATACTTGGACAAATGGGCTGCTCCCTTGGAAGAACTCACACACTTGGACTGGCTTGAGTTAGGCGAGAACTTCACACACCGTAATATCATCGCTTCATACAAGAAATTCATTGGAGGTAAGAAGACAAAATATTTCTTATGCATCTTTTTTCTATTTTTATAGGTTCATCGGATCAGTGCTTTCTCGATGTTTCTGAGGCGATCATCAACATCAGGGAGCTCAACAAAAGGGATGTCTTTCAAAGTCTTTCGTCTCTAGAGAAGTGGATCGTCCTCTTCAAGAGCAATGGCATGCTGGAATTGAAGAAGGTCGTCCGAGCTCTTCTAAGTCCCTTCCCTTCGAACGCGTATTGTGAAACCGTCTTCTCGCTGGTCAAAAGAATTTGGACTGATGAGAGGAATCGACTACAAGTTTCCACTGTCAATGCACTCGTCTCTATCAAGTGTGCTCCCTTGCAATGTGAGGAGGCTTTCGACTACTTTCTCCGAAACAAGGATTTGCTCAAGGAAGCCCAAAGTAGCGAAAAATATTGATCCGGTTTTGTGATTTGTTGATTCTGGTTGTTGAATTGGTTGAATAAAGAAATTATTGCTGTCTGGATTTGTTGTCCTGCTTTCGCCAAAAATTTTTGTACTAAATCCTGCTTTTTGAAATCAGAATCCTGCTTTTGCGATTTTCGATCTACGAACCCTGTACACAAGACGAAAATGAAAATTTGCAAAAAAAAATCAACAGGGGGACCAAGGCGAAATTACCGTTTTGCTCATTTTTGGACATTTGTCCTAAAATGGACAAAACGTTCCTTTACCAATTGAATTCCCCTAAAATTAGTTCGTCCATCTTGACGGGGAAATTCGTTTGATTTTTTATATGTATAATTGACATAATAAATGGTTTAATTGATTTGCCAGCTTGTGTTTGACCTTCTTCGAACTACTTTTTCTTGGTTGTAATAAACCACACATTCATTTCAGTGGTCTTTCTATAATAGTGACTTTAAGTTTTGAAACAGCTTTTTTAGATAAAATGGGGAAGAGAAAAAGAAGCTTAAGTTCGGAGAGCAAAGGTGGTGCGAATGCTCCCGCACCAAATGACCAGACAGTCAGTCATCCAGCCACCGAAAAAAAATTAAGCGGATCAAGCATGAAGTTTTGGAGGATCACCACTTCACAGTGCCACCAACAGCATTTTCATCGTTTAATTCGCACATGAATGGGACCCCGAGGCTCAATGGTATTTCGAAAGCTTCGGTACCAGTTGAGCACTGGATGAGGAACAAGATGATGACTATGATGTGTGGTTAGTTCGCAAGCCCACAGAGGTCAGTTTTTTGATCATGTCTCTATTTTTGTTCTGATTTTAGAAATGTATTCTTTGAAGAGTCGCAGAACCCCATCAGATCTCTAAACAGTCCCATAATAACAAAAAATTTAACACCCATATCCAATTGTTAAAAATAGGACCGGTAGATCCGGTCCAGCCTTTATTCCGGACGGCCTATAATTAATGTTGCGTTCGGTTAACACTTAAAAGGCGGTTTGTAACAATGCGAGCGTTTTGTTCAGAATTTCCCGCTGAAAAAGATAGGGGAAAAAATTTCTCTGAAAAAGTGCTACTATAGGTTCGTTTCAGGGATCGATTGTATGAAATCGGGGAGTTCCGGGTTGTTTCAGTTATTTGATTGTACTTTTTCATACGACAGTAATTTCGCGCACCTGAAACACTTATCTGGTGCAGAATTAAACGAGCTTTCAAAAAAGTACAAGATCACTCGGGTAAGTGGCCGTATAACAAGCAAAATATTAGCATTTTTCGAAAAATTTATAAAATGCAAAATTCAGTTTCTTTTTATCAGGATCGAAAAATTGTTGATATTACCGTTTTTTCAGTACTTGATTGTAGCAGAAAGCGCAGAAAATGCACATCATTTCGATACCAAAACAACACACCAAGTCTTGGGAAAAGTAGTCCGAAAATCAACAAATTTCTTCGAGCTCAGTCTTTTCCCGAGTCAATTCGCGCCTCAACCCGCCTCAACCCAACAAGTGCCCTGTCTCAATGTTGAATGGCATAAATTTACAAAAAAAAATTCTTTCTAAAAGTCATGAAAATACAGAATGCCATAAAAGGCGCGAATTGACTCGGGAAAAGACTGAGCTCGAAGAAATTTGTTGATTTTCGGACTACTTTTCCCAAGACTTGGTGTGTTGTTTTGGTATCGAAATGATGTGCATTTTCTGCGCTTTCTGCTACAATCAAGTACTGAAAAAAACGGTAATATCAACAATTTTTCGATCCTGATAAAAAGAAACTGAATTTTGCATTTTATAAATTTTTTGAAAAGTGCTAATATTTCGCTTGTTATACGGCCACTTACTCAAGTGACCTTGTATTTATTTGAAAGCTCGTTTAATTCTGCACCAGATAAGTGTTTCAGGTGCGCGAAATTACTCTCGTATAAAAAAATACAATCAAATAGCTGAAACAACCCGGAACTCTCCAATTTCATAAAATCGATCCTGAAACGAACCTCTAGTAGCACTCTTTCAGAGAAATTTTTTTCTCCTACCTTTTTCAGCGTGAAATTCTGAACAAAACGTTTGCATTGTTACAAAACGCCTTTTAAGTGTTGAGCCGCGGCTAAAACCGCACCACTAATTATTGAAAAACCGGAAACGCAAAACCACCCGCACTGAAACGAAAAACCGCGGTTAACCGCATCTCGAAAAACTGTTCTCAAAACACCAACAGTTAACTTTGGCCAGTTTAAAACGGGAACGGCTGTAGGTCTTCATGGTATGTCCTCACGCTGAGCACGATGGTGAAAAAAAAGTTGAAAAAGAGTAACTCTACGGTGGTCAGCGGCATTTGTAAACCATCAATGTTACGATTTTTGCTTATGCCACTTCAAAGAGGTAAAACATGCCACTTTTTAATATATTTTTTATGTTCAAAAGAAAGCGCAGATCGCGAGCTTTCAAATGACATATCGTGGAGGTATTTATGACAATCATATGAAAAAGCATATACCAAAACACATCTTGACCTGAAAGTTCAATTTCGCTACATAAATCTGAAATTCTGACACCTGATTCGTGTTCAACATGGTCGATTTACTTGAGAAACTGTCCTCTGATTAACACGATTACTGTCAAATTTCAAATTCCGCTTGAGACAAAACCCATTTAAATTCAAAATTTTCACATTTCAAATGATTTTTGTCTCGAGCGGAATTTGAAATTTGACAGTGATTCTGAAATACTTGTGGTATTTACTTTTGAAGGTTCGCTAAACACCCAAAAAGCCTGGTTGCAGATGACTTTAAATCACTATCTGGTGCAGTTTTTCTTGCTATGTCGAAAAGTATCAACCATTAACTTAAAAACGGCGTTTCCACACTTTTTTCTACATATTTTTGTATGAACATCAATGGTTCTGTAAGCCAAAAAAATTTCATATTATTGTCATAAATACCTCCACGATATGTCATTTGAAAGCTCGCAATCTGCGCTTTCTTTTGCACATGAGATATAAAAAATGTATTAAAAAAGTGGCATGTTTTACCTCTTTGAAGTGGCATAGGCAAAAATTGTAACATTGATGGTTTACAAAGGTTGCTGACCACCGTAGAGTTATCCTTTTTCAATTTTTTTTTCAGCATCTTGCTCAGCGTGAAATTCTGCACAAGGACATACCATCAAGACGTACAGCCGTTCCCGTGTTAAAAGAATTCTTATTAACAATTAAAAGGCTGTTTGTACCAATTCGAGCGTCTCTTTTAGAATTTCACGCTGAAAAAGATAGGAGAAAAAAATTCTATGAAAAGTGCTCTTTCCATGGAACCCTCACGGGTTGATTGTATGATATGAAACGGTTTGGAGTCACTTTTTTTTATTTGGTTGTATTTGAATATAAGACATCAATTCCACGTAGGTGAAACACTTATCTTATGCAGAATTTAACGAGTTTTCAAATGAATACAAATTTACTCGGGTTAGTGACGGTATAACATGCAAAATATTAGCACTTTTCAAAAGAAATTTGAAATAAAAAATTCAGTTCTTTTTTATAGGATCGAAAAATTGTTGATATCACCGTTTTTTTCAGTACTTGATTGTAACAGAAATCGCAGAAACTGCACATCCTTTTGATACCAAACAAGGCAGCAAGTTCTGAGAGAAAGTAGTTCAAAATCACCAAATTTTTTGGTGCGTCGGCTGTTTACGGGTTATTTCAAATTCGCGCCTTTTGTGGCGTTCTGTATTTTGTATGACTTTTAGACAAATTTTTTTTTGTAAATTTAGGCTATTTAACGCTGAGAAGGGCTTTATAGCGCGTCCCAAATATAAAAAACGTGAAAATACAGAACGCCAGAACGCCAGAAATAACCCGTAAAAAGCAAATGCATCAAGGAATTTTTTGATTTCTGGACTATCTCTTCTCAGGACTTTCTGTCTTGTTTTGGTATCAAATGATGTGCAGTTTATGCGCTTTCTGTTACAATCAAGTACTGAAAAATGAACGGTGATATTAACAATTTTTCCATGCTAATAAAAAGGAAATGAATTTTGTATTTTATAATTTTTTTGAAAAATGCTAATATTTTGCATGTTATACGGTCACCTACCCGAGTGACCTGGTATTTATTTGAAAGCTCGTTTAATTCTGCACCAGATAAGTGTTTCAGGTGCGCGAAATTACTCTCGTATGAAAAAATACAATCAAATAACTGAAACAACCCGGAACTCTCCGATTTCATACAATCGATCCTTGAAACGAACCTATAGTAGCACTTTTTCAGAGAATTTTTTTCTCCTATCTTGTTCAGCGTGAAATTCTGAACAAAACGCTCGCATTGTTACAAAACGCCTTTTAAGTGTTAAAAAGAAGTTAAGTGTTAATTAAGTGTTAAAAAGAAAATCATGCAAAGAACGCAATATGCCATGAAAACAATGAATCGAACAAAGCCAAATTTTGTAGCATTCTCATTTCTCTTTACACTCATTAGCCCTTAGAACCAGTGATGTTTTGTGTACACATGTAAACGCTCAAATGTTTTGTGTTGCGGTTACATTTTTGTAAACAAATGTACACAAAAGAATTCGAGTTTTTGTTTTTGAACATTTATAAAAATTTAAATTTTCTCATTTTCATTCCTGTACACAAATGAAAATCAGAAAATGTTTGTGTACGTTTGTGTACATAAATAAAAAGTCAAAAAGATTTGTGTAGGGTCATGTAAACAAATGAAAACCCTGAAAATTTTGTTTATGTTTGTGTGCACATGGATAAAATATTGTGCGCAACACAATAAAAGCAAAATACTGGTGAAAAAAACTCATAAAAGTGCATGAATGTAAAACCTCTATGTTCTTATCCGGTTCTTGAAATCCCACAAATGAGATCGAGCTTCTAACATGACTCGTTATCGTGCAAAATATCCCCGAGAAAGTATGTTTTTGTAATTTATTAGTATAGTACACATTGTTAATGCAATAAAACATTGTTGTTTTGTGTTGTGTAAAATATTTTTTCCATGTGTACACAAACATAAACAAATTTTCAGGGTTTTCATTTGTGTACATAAACCTACACAAATCTTTTTGACTTTTTATTTATGTACAAAAACGTACACAAAAATTGTAAAATTTTGATTTGTGTACACAAACGTACACAAACTTTTTCGACATTTTATTTGTGTACACAAACGTAAACAAAGATATTTTTATTTTCATTTGTGTACAGAAATGAAAATGAGAAAATTTAAATTTTTATAAATGTTCAAAAACAAAACACAATATTTTCTGCTTTCTTATGTTTACAAAAATGAAAATTTTTCGTACACAAAAATTTGTAAAGAAAACAACACTGCTTAGAACTTGCGGTACACATCTGAGCAGGGTTGTCAAACGTTCGAAATTTTCGAACGTTCGATTCGACTAACGTTCGAGGTTTGAAATTTTCGAACGAACGTTCGGTTCGAAGTCGAACGTTCGAAAAAATCTCGAACATTTCGAACAATGTTCGAAATCGAACGTTCGATTTGACAACCCTACACCTCAGTTACTGTAAAAAAATTACGTAAAAAAGCCGCAAAACCGAAATTTAATCGCAATTATATTTTGCGGTTAGACCGCGAACCGCAATTTTTGAAAAAACCGCACCGTAAAACCGCCCGCAACCTCTGGCCGCAACGCTACCTATAACCGAAAATCTGCAAATTTCAGTTTTCTAGTTGTAAACAATAACCTTGGGTGCCGTACCGGGATCCGTAAGGAAACTGATTTCGGTACGGTTGCTGAAATTTCAGTTCAGGCATAATTGAAAATCCGTAATCCAGATTGGAATACGTCAACTTTTCGTGGCCTGAAATTCGAGCGACACCCCAGTGCGCAAACCTACTATTTATTGCCTTGCCCAAATATAATCCATTCAAATAAATTTTTTTCCACTCTACTATTTATTTAGGTGCCTCTAGAACAAATAACACACATAAAGTTTCCGAAGAAAGCAAGGTCTAGCTCAAAGTTGATTGAAATATCAGACTGTCAAGAAAATTCATTGGGTGCCACATACCAGCTTGAGTGCCGATTTGAGCGACCACGCAGTCAGATGTTTCATATTCACACAAGAATGGCCAACAATGCCAAACATCTAAGAAACTTGAAACCATGTTTGCTTTGTTATTTCGAAGTTGTAAATCGCCGTGTTTCATTTTGTAGGTGCCAAGATCAAAGGTGTCATGTGGATAAACCATATGGAAAAGTTGATTGACAAATTCCCTGTCTTGCCAGATGAAGATTTCCTAAATGCAAACCGACTGCCTGACCAGCATAACACTGATGACTCAATGAACTCATCATCGTCTTTCATGCCATTCTCTATTGATCCGATTCGTAGAAAGCCAGAGTTGGATTTGGAGGATTTAAAAGAACGGCTTAAAGTGTTTGGTGGCAATCAGCCTTCTACGAGCAAGAGAAAGCGCAAAAAAACTGAAAAATAGACCAATTTTAGAAATGTCTGTGTTGCAGAATATTATTGTGTGTTTTGTTGAGTGTATAGTGCCTATTTTGTTGATTGGATGATGGAAAGTATATTGTTGTTGATTTTTAAAGTTGTAATAAACATTTTACAAGAGATGGAATTTTTGGTCTTGTGGTCTCTAAGAACAACAGGAATAGAAAGAGTTCACAGGAACCTTTTAAGCGTCTATTCTGGACAATGTGCCTATCTATCAGAACTTGCACGGACGAAATAAAAATTGAGGCGCCGATTTTACTACAGCACCCGGTGCTAATACAGTTTTCTATAATCTTGGTTCAAATAGAAGAAAATTCAAGTAGAACAGGAAACATTTCTTAAAAAGCAATCCATTTTAATTTATAATCGAGATTCCCCCTGCCATATGTGCTTGCACCCCCTGCCATACCACGGACGCGCCGGTGTGCAAATTGGAAATTTGAGGGAAATCGCCGATTTTACTACAGCCGGCGCCCGGTTGGTACCCGGTGCCTAATGTTTCCACAGTTTTCTCTTTTTATATCTTGGTTCAAATAAGAAAAATTCAAGTAGAACATTCTCTTAAAAAGCAAATCCATTTTAATTTATAATCGAGATTCGATTGATTACTAATAATATGAAGCAGAAGTAAAATAAAAAACTTGAATCGTTTACTAGTGTATAATTCACTTATTCAAAGCTCGGCACCAATTTCGGCGCTCGGCGCCGATTTTTTAAGGTGCCGGCGCCCGTTCCGCGCCCGGCGCCGATTTTTTTTCGCGTGCAACTATGCCCCTGCATTCCCTTCGGGGAGAGTTAGAGATGACAAGGAAGTTAGAGATGAATGGGCAAAAATTAGTTAGATACTGGTTTGGAGCAGTTTCGGATGGTTTAGGGTTGTTTGAGATGGTTGAGAATAGTTCAGGGTGAAATTCTCAGCGATTAAGCCCATGGGACTGGAATTATGATCCGGCAAATCACTTTTTCGCAAAAAGTTTACCCTCTTTAGTAAACCCCCAAAAAACCAACTTTCAGGGTTTCTGGCACCTCCGCGGTGCGATTCTGAGCGATCCAAGTCATTTTTTGACTATAAAATTTGAAACCCCATAAAATTTACTGAAAATTTTAAATTTCAGGAGCTAAACACATAATTTGAGAAGGTAAATACATATTTTAAGGAGGTAAACACATATTTTGTTCAAAATTTGAATTTAAGGGGTAAACACATAATTAAAAAGACCGTTGTTTTTGCGAGCAGCGGTTGTCCCTAGCCAATTGATAATTTTTTCTGACCATTAAACTTCTGTACGGATTTTTCAACTTGGTTTCTAACAAAACAAGGCCTAGAATTTTATTTTAGGCATAGTTTTGTTAAAAACTAAGTTGAAAAATCCGTACAGAAGTTCAATGGTTAAGAAAAAAAATTTGAATTGGCGTGGGACAACCGCTGCGCGCAAAAACCATGGTCCTTTAAAGGACCATACTTGTTGATGCGGTGGTATCGTCATTACAAAATAGAGGTTGGAAAAATAGACGTATTCAGAATACAACGGCTTTTCAAAATATACGGTTTTCAAAATATAAATGTCTTTAAAATAGACGGTTTTCAATATAGGCTTATGCAAAATAAGCGGTTTTTCGACTAAAAACTGCTGTATGAATATTTGTAAATTGCTTTCAAGTATGTAGGGTAAGCAGTGTATCATCCACCTGTATACTACCAAACTAACCAAACCACCTGTATAGTACCTGAACCATCTGGATAGTGTCCAAACCATTTGAATTGTGCTCACATCATCCACAGGCTCTAACCACCTCATGGTACCTAAACCACCTGGATACTGCTCCAACCATCTGGATGGTACTCCGAGCCCCTGTAGGGTACAACCAAGTGGACGTCAACTTGGAGCGATTTTTTTTTACTTTTTGTGTTACTAACCCGGTTTTCTGGATTGATTCGGGCGTGCTGAAAATGGTTTGATAGTGGTAAAATTCTGTTTTCTCGGGTATTTTTTGAATTATGGTAAAAGCGAGTTTCGGTGAAATCAATTATTACCCAATACAGTCGACTCTCGTTTATCTGACACCCAGGGGACCAGCCGTAGGGTGTCAGATAAACGAGGTGCTAGATAACTGGAATCTCAGATAAACGAGGTAATAAATCCAATTCAAGGCTAAGGTGTCAGTAAACCGAGTTTTTCAATTTCTTCAAACAACCAACAACCAGGCTTTTGCTTTAGGGCGCTCATATAAAACGAAAAATGAGGAGCGTAAAATAACGCGGACTTCAAACATGAGCAAAATGAACAGAAAACACGACAGGAGAAAAGACAAAGCGTGGTACTTTTTTAATAATAGAATTCTTGTTTTCGGCCATAGATTTCTTCTTCTTTGGCCGTACTCGCTCAAATTCTTGTTTTGACCACGTTTTGAGATGTTATTGTGTCTGAAACATGCTGCGAAAATGTTTTCAGGGTGCAAACAGCACTTTTTTGAGAGAAAAAATTTGGTAAATTTTTTTGACTATTAGCTGCTCAAGACAAAAAGCATAATTTTTACCAGGAAAATTCTCTCGAAAACGTGTTGTTTGCACCTTGAAAACATTTTCACAGCATATTTCAGACACAATAAAATCTCAAAAAGTGGTTGAAACATGATTTTGAGCGAGTACGGCCAAAAAGAATCTATGACTAAAGAGAATAATTCGGCGCTAGTAGCGAATACCCCCCCCCCAAGCATCCGACCTTTAAAAATTGCTGTAACTACCCTTGCAAACAACAAGTTTAGGCTTAGCCTTAGGCTTGGGGGTAGGCCAGCGTACGGAAGTTCAGACTAATGAAGAGTTTGCGCACATTTTCCGGGGTCTGGGACATAAATTTGGGTACTTTTTACTAAAGTAAAAAAAGTGAAAATCGTTGGGGGGGGGTATTCGCTACTAGCGTCAATAATTCTATGGCCAAAAAGAAGAATTTTATAGCCATTCAAAATCTATGGCCAAAACAAATATTCTATGGCCAAAAATAAATATTATCCAAAAAATGTAATAATTTAGGCGCTGATTTTGTGAAATTTTTGAAAAATTCAAGCAAAAAATAAGGGGTGTCAGTTAAACGAGAGAATTTGTCTTTGTCGGGACCAGCCTCAGGGTGTCAGATAAACGAGGTGTCAGTTAACTGGGGTGTTGATTTATTAAGTTTGACTGCTGGTCAATCAAACCACCTACAGGGTGTCAGATAACCGAGGGTGTCAGTTAACTGGGGTGTCAGATAAACGAGAGTCGACTGTACGAATCAATCCAGAAAACAGGTTTTTGAACCAGAAAAAGTAAAAAAATTTTTTGCTACAGGTGGTCGACCACTTGGTTTGGTCACTCTGGATGGAGTGGTCTGGAGGGCTCTGCTGCTTCGAGTAGTTTGGACTGAGAAGAGCTGCGATCGCTTCCATCTAGACCTTTTTTGGCGCGCTTAGTCCCGCTTCTTTTTCCCATTGCTTCCTTGTGCCTATAATAAATCGGTAAAATTGATGTATTCAATTGTGTTATATAAGAATGTATACCTTGCAGAACTGAGGTGAACTGCAGAACGTGTTGTGGATCCCTTCTGGCTTAGCTTGATGTCATCACCGCAGACGCATATGGCCTTGTCACCCTACTTCTTGAAGTACTTCATACTGAAGACATTGTAAGCTCAGCTGACAGAATAAAACAAGATACAGTCGGTTAAAACTCGTAGGTCCAATCGAACCGCAAAAATTTAAAAATCAGCAAAAGAAAAATGCAACCGCAATTTTCCAAAAATGAAATGGAAATGAGAAAATTCGTGCAGGTTATGTACTCCGAAAATTTATTCGTCGTGAGACCAACCTAAATATCAATATAAAAACCCGTGTTTTAAAATTTGCTGGGGTAAATCGGTAGTGTGTGTGGTAAGGAAAAGTTGCTCTTATCTATCTTTCTGTCAAATTTGATTAAAATTTTCACATAAGGAAGGGGCAAACTTTTTTGTGGCCAAAATCTCTTTTTTGTGGCCAGTTTCGTTCTCTTGGGTGATGAGCGACCGAAGAGAACGAAACCGGCCACAAAAAAGAGATTTTCGGCTACAAAAAAAGTTTTGCCCATAAGAAAGTGCTTCGTATCAGCATTCGTATTCAGTGCAACCAATGCAGGAATCACAAGATGATGACTTCGATGTGTGGTTAGTTCGTAAGCCGACAAAGGTCAGTTTTTAATCCTGTGTTTGACATTCATGTTACTAAAATATTTTTGTGGAGTATTCTTAAGGTAATAAGGGGGCTTTCAAATACCTTTTTTGGTTTCCTTAAATTTTCCAAACCACATTAGGTGTTTTTTTGCTAAATTGTGAGTGGGTGGGATGATAGAATATGAACATGAATATAGGAACTATGAATATAGGGAGCACTATGAATATAGGGAGCACTGTGAATATAGGGAGCACTATGATTATACCGTATTTCCTCTAATAAGTGCGCATGTTCTAATAAGCGCGCACTCCTACTTTGAGGGCCCATATCTCAGTTCAGAGAAATTTTTCTCCAAAGATGTTTTATGCATTTTCTTAACTCCCACGAGCTCTACCGATTCCACTATTTAGATTTTGGTCAAGCACCCGAAATTTTCGAGATTGACCCAAAAGTTTTCAGATTTTCAGGGGTTTGAAAAATAAGCGCGCATGCGCGCTTATTAGAGGAAATACGGTAGATGATAGAAGATAATACAGGGTACGTAACTCAAATTTTGAAAAAAGTACACTTGGCCGAGAAAAGTACAATTTGGTCATTTTTCGTCAAAAAGTGCCATTTTATCCAGTGCTTATTGATTTTTGAGTACAAAAAAATTTTGACTAAAAACTTCAAAATAAAAAAGATTTGGGTCCCATAAAAAATGCACATCTTTTTAAAAAGTACAGTTACGTTCCCTGAGGTAATAGGATATATTTGACGTAGCTCGTATTATAGGTTACCCTAAAAAAAATATCTAACATCACGTTTCCGAAGAAAGCAAGATCTAGTTCAAAGTTGATTGAGATGTCAGGCCGTTTAACAAAAAAAAGCTCGGGTGTCACAGACCAGCTGGATTGCGGATTTGAGCGATTGCGGGTGCAGGTGTCCTACATTCACTCACGAAACGCAAACAATACTAAGAATTTGAGGAACTTGGAACCATGTTTGTTTTGGGATTTCGAAGTTGTGAATCGTCGTGTTTTATTCTGTAGATGCTAAGATTAGAGGTGTCCTGTGGATCAACTATGTGAAAAGTTGATTGACCAGTTTCCTGTCTTGCCAGATGAAAAATTCTATAGTACATTGTTGATTCCCTGGTTGTTTATTGCGGCATTAACTTGGTTTTTCTGGGTAATGCTTGTTCTCTTGGCTTGTTTGTTGCTGACGTTATGGTTGTTGCCAGTATCTATTAGAGACTGCTTTGATTAGGACTGCCGACCGACTCGTCATATTTACCACTCATAACACATATTCAAATTTGTACCAAATTTTTACCAAAACAAGTGACTGTTGAATTATTGAGTTTTTTTAATGGTTTTGTTTCATAAAGTTGCTATAAAAAATTGATTCTCGGGTACTTTCAATATTCGACCATTTGACTGTTTCACCGTGTTTTTTAACATGGGACTTGCCAGTCCCGAGGGTGAGCGTTATATACAGTTTTGGCTGTAGTGTTAACATTTAGAATTTAAATATATTAAAGAGTAACATACACACAATGTGATGCTAAAAAATTCCATTGAAATAAATTTTACAACTACAAACTTGATCTCTCTGTTCGGCAGATTTTATTAAAAGTTACAAAGCTTCGATTCTTTTTTCCTGCATGTCCATTTCCTGCCGGATAGTTTGTGGAAGGTCTTGCCCAACCTGAAAAATATTAATGTTTTTTTAGCAAGTATAGCTTAACACTCCTAAGGCGAGAAGCACTTTCACCTAGTTGGACTCAGAATTTATCGCTGAACACGATGGTGCGGGTCTTTTCCGCTTCAATGACGGTTAAGTAGGTGTAAAGTGGCCGAGAAGGTAAAGAATTGTGCATGGCCAAATCCAGCTGGATACCCACATGTTTTCAAGTGGTGCGACATGATTGTCATACTACACCTTTGCTCATAATATATTTAAATGACCGCCAGAAATTGAGCTTTCGAATAAGTATAAGAACAGGATTTGTAGTTAGCCAGGGTAGAAAATTTTCAAAACCCCTACCCTGGCAAAAAAAGTGGTGATTTATCTCAACCTTAAAAATGAAAAACCCTGTTCTTATACTTATTCGACAGCTTAATTTCTGGCGGTCATTTTAGTATATTATGAGTGTAGGTATAGTATGACAATCATGACGCACCACTTGACTACATGTGGGTATCCAGCTGGATTCGGCCATGCACGATTCTTCACCTTCTTGGCCACTTTACACCTACTTAACCCGTCATTGAAGCGGAAAGGACCGGCACCATCGTGTTCAGCGTTAAATTCCGAGTGCAACTAAGTAAAAAGTGCTTCTCGGCCTTCGGAGTGTTAAAAAACTTACTTGTTCCTCAATGAACTTTCGCACTTCCTTGCTGTCCTCGTGCCAGTAAGTTGGAGGCAGCGACATTAGTTGATCCCAATCGATCTCGCCCAATCCTTCCATGTTCATGGATTCACGAGTGGGGATTACTCCAATAGCGGTTTCCTAAAAAATAGAATTTCGTTTACTGGTTTGACATAAAACTAGATTTTTACTTGTCCTATTCCTTCTTCTCCATCCAGTCGTCTAATGATCCAATCAATTACCCGTATATTCTCACCAAATCCAGGCCACAAGAATTTGCCGTCTTTGGATTTGCGGAACCAATTGACATGAAATATCTTGGGCACCTGGTGATTGCCTTTTTGTAGATTGACCCAGTGTTCAAGGTATTGGCCAAAATTATAGCCCATCTTAAATTAAAAAAGGTTGTTTCTTCACGCGTGATTACTTACAAATGGTCTCATGGCAAATGGGTCGTGCATCACGGATTTTCCTGAAAACGAAAAACTTTTAATACAAACATTGTAATCAACTGGCGTAATTTTTTTTATCAGTTAAATTATTGTTGTTTTAATCGACTAAACAGAAGAAAAAAAGCACTTCCCATGCCGGGAATCGAACCCGGGCCGCGTGGGTGAAAACCACGAATCCTAACCACTAGACCACATGGGACACATGGAAAAGGTAAAGCAAGATTCCTAAGTTCAGCCACCGCACCTCTTTCCATTTTCTTTTTAGACATGAATACAATCTGCACTTTTTAAAAAAATGTGTGCTTTTTAGAGGACTTCAGATATTTTTTCGCAACACAATATAAATAAGCACTAGACAAAATTCATTTTTTCATTAAAGGACCATACTTGTTGATGACAATGGGAATTTGGAAAATTCAAATGCGCGCGGGACACTTTTTTTTATTCCGAAATTATTTTTTTAAATCATTTAGATGTATTTAGAATTAAATGATCAAAAATAATATAGCAGACACGGGGATCGTACCAGAGACCGATATTCGGCGCACTACGCTGCTATACCACTGAGCTAAATGGGTCACTTATGTAGATTAAGTTTTTGCCGCTATTCCATTTTTTTTTGACGTGCGCGTAATTTCCGGACACCCTTTAAATGTGTCGGATGGAATGCAATTGTTTTATAACAAAAAGCTATAATTAAATATTACCTATTTGTCTGCATGATTGCAAAGGACAAAGATTTTTCTTGCCGTAAAAATACGGCTAAATTACAGAGTGCACACACACGTCACCCCGAAGAGGCGCAGGGGGGTTAAGAGTTAGAGATGCGCGCAAATTTTTCCTCGCTGTCAAACGACTTTTCACTGAATAAAATTTGCGCTGCGGCAGAAAAAAGGTTCCTTCACGGCAACGAAAAGCGTTTCTACATCAAAAATTTTTGCAACAAAAGAGGCGTTTTTAAGGCAAAAAAGTTTTGCCGGATCGCAAAACCCGAAAACGATCGATTTTTCTTTATTTATATTGTTTTGTCCGTCCTTGTTAATATGGAGCGGTTAGGGTGTTTTGACATGCCGATACAGTACGCACTTATGGCCCAATGAACACATTTTCAATGCACATTGTAAACATATTTTAAGTGATAATATTTAAGACCCACACACAAAACCAGCAACGTCTGACCAGACATGAGCGCACACTTTAAACAAACAATTTTATGTTCAACGCATGTCAACAATAGAGTCACTGGAAGATGATCTTTATTTTCTTTTTTTTTCAGAATTCACCCTCTTCTTCCTTCACCGAGTCTGCAGCCACTTCTTCGTAATCCTTCTCCAACGATGCAAGATCTTCACGAGCTTCGGCAAATTCCCCTTCTTCCATGCCTTCCCGACGTACCAGTGGACAAAAGCACGTTTGGCATACATCAAATCGAACTTGTGGTCCAGCCGAGCCCAGGCTTCAGCAATAGCAGTCGTATTAGCAAGCATGCAAACAGCGCGGGAACCTTGGCCAAGTCACCACCTGGAACGACAGTCGGCGCTTGATAATTGATCCCCACCTGAACACAAAACAGAATAAAAAAACCAAAGTAAAGGGGAAACTGACTTTGAAACCAGTCGGACACCAATCAACGAACTGTACCGATTTGTTGGCTTTGATGGAAGCGATAGCAGTATTAACGTCTTTAGGCACAACATCACCACGGTAGAGAAGACACACGGCCATGTACTTGCCGTTGCGAGGATCACATTTCACCATCTGACTGGTCGGTTGGAAGCAAGCATTTGTAATGTCTGAGACACTAAAAGCGTCATGATGCGACTTCTCGGCAGAGACAATTGGCCCATAGGTGACGAGCGGGAAGTGAATTCGCGATATGGCACCAAATTCGTCTGGAATTCATTGAGATCGACGTTGAGAGAGCCATCAAAACGCAGCGAAGCAGTGATTGAAGATACAACCTTGAAAAAGGTTGTATGTGATTACTATGACAATCATGGTATTGAACGAGATATTAACCTGAGATATCAAACGATTGAGATTGCTGTACGACGGCCGGTCCACACCCAGCTTACTGCGGCAGATGTCATAGATAGCCTCATTGTCCACCATGAAAGCACAATCAGAGTTTTCCAAGGTCGTGTGAGTAGTCAACACCTAAAAGGAAGAGCGTTGTTGATTTGTACAATAGATTTGAATATACCGAATTGTATGGCTCAACCACCGATGTGGAGACTTGCGGAGCTGGATATACCGAGAACTCCAACTTCGACTTCTTAGAACCATAATCCAGACTGAGACGCTCCATCAGCAGAGAAGTGAATCCGGAGCCAGTGCCACCGCCAAAGGAATGGAAGACGAGAAAACCTTGCAAGCCACTGCAGTTGTCTGAGATACGACGAATGCGATCCAACACCGGCTCAATGATGGTCTTGCCACAGTGTAGTGTCCACGAGCGTAATTATTGGCGGCATCTTCCTTGCCCGAGATTAGCTGCTCCGGATGGAAGAGATTCTTGTACGGGCCATGACGAATTTGATCTGATAACAGAACGGGTACAATTCAGAATAGCCATGGAAATACAAGTGAACTAACCGATGACAGTCGGCTCCAAATCAGCCATCACAGCACGCGGGACGTAGTGACCATTGCCAGTCTCCGAGAAGAAGGTACTGAACGAGTCCCCGGCCTTCACCTTGTTCTCAGGATCGATCTTGCCATCCATCTCAATGCCATGCTCGCGACAGTAGAGCTCCCAGCACGCGTTTCCAATCTGCACGCCAGCCTGTCCGATATGAATCGAGATGACTTCGCGCTGAAAAAACCTATTGGTAGGAGAGTAAGACCAAAGGAAATAAAATGACTGTACCATTTTTCTTTATTTGCTTGACGTTGAGTTTGAGCGAAAGCTTTTGCAACAATATCTGAATAATAAAAATTAAACACCAAATAGTTTTTCGATCCTCAACTACTGTAGACCATTCATAAAGTAGACAACAATAAAAATTAGAAATGGAAAAAAATTGAACGGTCGTGGGAACTTCTGCTTAAAGTGTATGAAATCAATTCCGCAGGCACAAAATGTAGTAAATTGTTTGCGGTATTTCGTAAAATCTTTTATTCTGCTTTTAGCGAAAAAGTTTTAAGGCTGTCAATATGGTTAACCGTTTTCGCTCTTTTAACCTCGTTCTATACCCAAAACAAGAATTTTTCGGTTTTCGCTCTTTGGTTCGTCTGCTTACCACTACGTGTTTAATGACGCGGAAAAGTGTGACTGCGACTTTTCGCGTCATTGGACACACATCAACAGTCGCAGACACAGTGTGTGTCCAATAGCGCGGAAAAGTGTGACCGCGACTGCAACTGACGCTTCAAATCGATTTGAATTTACGTCGCAGTCACAGTCGCAGTCACACTTTTCCGCGTAATTGGACATCCACTGTGACTGAGACTGCGACTTTTTTGCCGCGTCACCAAAATTTCGTTTTGTGGTCTGCTTACCGTATTTCCTCTAATTGCCGCCCGGGGCGGTAATTAGAAGCATGCAATTTTTTCAAACTTCAAGTGGTTCAAAACTCGTGTTTTCATTTACTGTTTGAGCTGTGTAAAAGTGCCTGTTAGATTTTTGAAATCCCTCGCAGGCACTTTTTACACAGCTCAAACATTAAATGAAAACACGAATTTTGAACCACTTGAAGTTAGGGGGGGCGGCAATTAGAGGGGGGCGGCAATTAGAGGAAATACGGTAATCGAAAATGTTCAATAAAGGTTACCGTTTGCTCTATGAATGCGCTATACTCTAATAACCCCTAACTTCCCAAGAAATGTTAACTACAGTTAAACTCCGATATAAGGCCACTTTTGGTCGGTCCTTCAGGATGACTCATATCAGAGGTTTGATTGCAATGCCACCCCCTATATAAGCCCACCTTTGGCGAGTCCCCAGTTAGCCTTATATCGGAGTTCGGAATGTACCCCTTGTCGGAAGGGAGGAATTAATAAAAGCTGTACGGTGCTACGGTATACTGCACGGTATACACGTTTATTTTTTTATCAAAGGACCTATCTACCTTTGTGCTCAGCAGCCGCAGTAGTCTCAGATTTCAAGCAAGCAGCAGTAAAGATACCATGGGTCCACGAGAAAGTCTCAAACACAAGTGGGACACCATTGGGTCGTCTGCCTCCAAATATGATAGCTTCAATGGGCACTCCTTGGGGGACTCCCAGTCCTATAAAACTCCCAGGTTATTTGGGCCATCTAATATAGGCACTCACTGGGTGGATTATAGGGCATTGCTTGGCGGGGGTGCAAAAACGAGAGTTTGGATGGGCAGCTGGAGTGGGATCACCTAGCTTCCAAGGGTTGCCCAGCCAGTCAATCACTTGCACATCCTGGAAAATTTACTCATTTATCTAGTTTTTTTGGCTAGACTTTACTTGGCCCCCCCCCCCCCACGGCTGACCCACTTTCGAGGAGAATTTTTAAAAACCGATTGCATATTCGTGTTTCTCGACCCGGATTTTCACGGGAAATGATCATCAGATTCTGTGAAAGTGAAAAAAAATTTTTGGGATTTGCCTTGGTACCCCAAGGCAAAATTTTAGAAAAATTAAAATATATTTTTCAAATTGGCGCCTTTTGAATTTTAAAGGGATTAAGGGCTGTATTGGGAGGGGAAGGGAATAAAAGGGCCACTAATCACACAAGGCCCTAACAAGAAGATGTTGAACATAGTTTTGAATACTGGGGCCTACCGCATAAATAAACTCTGGTATGCATGCTTTTTCATGCATCCAGAGTCACTTTCGAGTGATTTGTGTCTAAGGTATGTGGGTGTGCGCATCTCAACTCCAAGCCCCCAAGCCCCCTGCGCCCCGAAGGGTCGCAGGGGCTTGAGAGTTAGAGATGCGCGCACTCACTTACCTTAGACATGATTCCGAGAAGTACTCTTGACCATAAAATGCGTATAGAGTCTCTTTTTGCCACGGCCCAGTTGAAAAACATGGTGAGGCAGTCGAAGAATACATATATTTACTTTTCTATTGTTCTGCCATAAAAGTGGCCCCCTTCTATTCCCTTCCCCTCCCAATACAGCCCTTAATCCCTTTTTTTTCAAAAGGCGCCAATTTGAAAATATATTTTTTTAATTTTTCTAAAATTTTGCCTTGGGGGACCAAGGCAAATCCCAAAATTTTTTTTCACTTTCACAGAATCTGATGATCATTTCCGTGAAAATCCGGGTCGAGAAACACGAATATGCAATCGGTTTTTAAAAATTCACCTCGAAAGTGGGTCAGCCGTGGGGGGGGGGCAAGTAAAGTGTTACCGTTTTTTTTGCAAAAATGACATACCCTATCACTAATCTCGTCCTCAAGTCCCTCCCAGTACACCTTGCCTTCCGACGTCTCAGCTACATTGGTGAATATGGAATTCTAAATATGGAAATTATATGGAATATGGAATTATAAAGCCACTTTTTGAAAAGTATCCACAGCCATAGGGTTGGTTTTCTTTGAAGTACCAGGAGCAACTCCAAAGAAACCAGCCTCGGGATTGATGGCATACAAGCGACCATCTTCTCCAAACTTCATCCAGGCAATGTCGTCTCCTGTAATGCGTATACAGTCAACTCCCGATTTAGTGTACACCGGATTTAGTGTACACCTCGGTTTAGTGTACACCTGGATTAAATCATTTGGCCGGCGGTTAATTAAAATGACTAGAATGAACCCTCGATTTAGTGTACATTCAATTTAGTGTACACCTGGAGCCGGTCCCCAAAATGTACACTAAATCGGGAGTTGACTGTGTAGACAAATGTCGGTATTTATAGTGGAATTTTTTTGACGGGTCTGTTTTTGTTGGGACTGGCTAGTTAGAAAATCTCTTTGTAAACTGATTTGTGTGGAAATTATTTTTCCGAATACCGTATTCACTCTATTAAAAGCCCACCCTCTAATAATGACCCCCATAATGACCCAATAGAAATTTCAAATTTTACTCATATTTCCTCATTTTTGGCTAATGGATGAATCCTTTTTTGGACAACTCTATATCTCTGATTTTGAACTGCCGAAAATAAATGTGACGTACCCACACATCTGACCTTCCAACCAGGCAAACTTGCCTCAAGCATGGCCAAATTGGTCTTTCCACAAGCGGAGGGAAGGCTGCAGCTATGAAGTGTTCTTTGCCGTTGGGTCTGGTCACCCCCATGATCAGCCTAAAAATTGAATCCGCGAATGCGAGGTCACAAGTCTACTCTACGGCCAAATAGTTTTGGCGAAATGGTTGCCAGTACTTTTTTTAAATACCGCCTTTGTTCCATCTTTTGTTTTTTTTCAAAACGGATAAATTTGTAAAAAAATCGACCCTACCGGAGTATACCCCCCCCCCCCCAAATGAATTTTTTTTAAGTGTTTTAAAACACCCTAGATCGACCTAAAATTGTCTCAGGAGTTCAAAAAAGACATAATTTTTGAGTTCTGGTTAATAAAAAATTGAGTTTTGGACATTTTGAAATTTCGACCATTTGCCTGTTTTGGCATGTTTTGGTCACTGGAGCTGGGCAAAAATAGTCTCTAAATGCATTTTTGTTCAAGAGTCTTCTCGGAATTATTTCTAAGGTAAGTGAGTGCGCGCATCTCTAACCATCCAAGCCCCCTGCACCCCTTCGGGGCGCAGGGGCTTGGTTGCTTGGGTTGAGATGCGCACACCCACATACCTTAGACGCAAATCACTCGAAAATGACTCTGGATGCATAAAAAATGTATTCATACCAGAGTTTATTTATGCGGTAGGCCCCAGTCAACAAAACTATGTTCAGCATCTTTCTTTTCACACTAAATTGGCCTTTTTGGTCCTTTGCCACCCTAATATGGCCCTAAATGCCTTCAAAATGGTCAAAATAGGTATTTTTGGTGGTCCCAAAACTCAATTTTTATTGGCTAGAACACAAAAATAATGCCTTTTTCGAGCTTCTGAGGCAATTTTAGGTCTATATAAAGTGTTTGGAAACACTTTAAAAAAAATTTCATTTGGGGGGGGGTATACTCCGGTAGCGCCAAAAAATCTATATGTTAGATAAATGGTGTTGATGAATTGCCTTACATGTGCTCTGCCAGCCAACCCTCATCTCGGGCTATGTTGGAAGCGATTCTAAGGGCGAAACACTTTTTGCCAAGCAAGGAATTGCCTCCATAGCCAGATCCAAATGACCAGATCTCTCGTTCAGCCACCCGATGAGCTATTATGACGCGGTCAGGGTTGCAGGCCAGTGGTTGATTACCTTTTCTGTAATCCATTTATCCTATAGTCTAGAAAAAATTAGCGAGTCAAACTAACGTTTAACTGGACGCGGAAGGCCTACGGAGTGTATGCCCGGACAAAGTCTTTATCTCCCAGACTATCTAGCACTTCTGGTGACACTCTGGTCATGATGCGCATGGACAACACCACATAGTTGGAGTCAGTCAACTAAACGCAACACGCTTAACACCAGGGATGGGACGGAAGACTAAGAAAAGTCAGAACGAAAATCGGAACTAGAAGTCGGAAATTAGAAGAAAAAAAGTGGCGGAAACCGAAAGAAATTAAACAAATTTACAAAAAAATCAAAAATGTTTTTTTCCAAATCAACTATTTCTTCCGATATTTCCGAAATTTGTACCATTTTCGGAAATTGAAGACAAAAGAGCCGGAAATTAGAATTCCATCCCATCCTGAATAAACACAATTGCTCTTGTATTATTGGGTTATTCAATAAGTTAGGCTATTTTTCCGAGTTGGATACCCATCATTTGAATAATTGAAGTTGAAATCTGAAAAATTCTGGGTTTCAAAATTTAGAGTCCTACCCGAAATACGGATATCGGACCTGAAAATTTCAGGCACTCGACAACCTAGCTATTTGAAACTTTTTTCGATGGAATTAAAGGACCATGGTTTTTGCGCACAGCGGTTGTCCCCGCCAATTCAAATCTTTTTATTAACCATTGAACTTCTGTTAGGATTTTTCAACTTGGTTTCTAACAAAACTATACCTAAAATTAAATTCTAAGCCTTGTTTTGTTAGAAACTAAGTTGAAAAATCCGAACAGAACTTCAATGGTTGTGAAAATTTTTGAATTGGCAGGGGACAACCGCTGTGCGCAAAACCATGGTCCTTTAAACACTCACAATTTAGTCAATTTTTTATATAAAAATAGATTCGCCGAAAATGTGAAATTTTAGCCCTCATCCTCCTCTTTGTGGTCCAATAAAAGTAAAAAATTTCAAATTTTAGATGACGCGAAATTTTCCATTCCAAAAATCGACCTACACCATCCTGAATTTTAGTGCATCAAAAAGACAAGACAAAGAATTTCATTCTGAATCTTTCTGACAAAAACTTTACGAAAAAAGTTGGGGGAGGCAAGACGAGTCGTCCTAACTCTTTTGAGTTTTTGACGTAAACAAACCTGGAAATTCTGAACGAATTGTGAATCTTGAATGTCGTATTTCGAATTCCTCTCACGAGAATAAACTTTCAAACAACACAATAATTGGTAATTCAAATACTTATTGTCCTGAAAGGAATTTGAAATATGAAACTCAAAATGCAGCTCTTAAAGGGCATGATCGTGCCCGATGGGGAGAAAAGGCGCGAACCAGCAGTTCATTTCTTTCTCGATAAATTTTTACATTCGTTCTCGTCTAGATATTTTAAGTTTTCTGTCTAGTTTTTAGAACCAGTAAAACGTCATCTATATCAGATTTGACGCAGAACGAGTGAAAAATGGGACGATTCGAAAAATTCGAAAAAACTGCTGGTTCGCGCCTTAACGCACGGGCATGCCCCTTTAAGAAGTTTCTTTTTTTCAGCTTTCTTTTTCAGCTTTTTCAGAATTTTTTTTTTATAATTTTGTCTTGAAATTATCCTTGTTGATTCAAATACTATCTATAAACCAAACGGAGTTCCGCTGGATGTTCTATGCCCCAATAAAACCAGGTGGTTATCCACTTGGTTTCGGAATTTTTTCTTTTGTTTTTCAGTTTTCAAAATTTCTTTTCTTTACTAATTTTACCATTCTGAAGATGTTTGATAGTGACAAAATGCCATTATCTATGTTATTTCGAGAGCCTGATAGTAAGCGCTTCATTTATTTTGGATTCACCAAGATTTTATTTTAGAAGAGCAAGAAAATTAAATCGTTGAAGTCACCTCAGCAAGCAAAAGAGTTCACTTTGAATGGCAAGACAATGAGACGCAGAAGTTCTTGATAATTGAAGGTGACAGAAACTGTCTCCACCGGTAAAATTATTGTGTCAATAAAAAATGTGAAACTTAGTAGCCCAAATCTCTCGGCATGTCAATGAGAATCAGCACCAGCATCTTGAAGTGCGTAAAAACATGATGGAAAAGCTTCTAGATAGTCGAGACGAAGATTGTGCGTTGCTTCTATTTGGCACTCCAAAAGAAATTGCACAGTATGTTGCGCTGCACCAAAATACGGGAGAATGGGGCTGGTCCAAAGATGGCCGCAAAACTCTTCAAACGCAACTCCATCCTCTACAAGCCGCACTGGTCAAGTCAGTATGCTTACTTTTCTGCCGACGACAAAAGAGAAAGTGGTTTAGAATAGTTCGACAAAATAAATATTGAAAATCTAGGTGGATACTCCGCTGAATCTGAGCGTTGGCAGCTCTATTATTCGATAAAGCTATGAGCACTTTGATGTGGTTCTGCACGAGAAGAAAGAAGGGTCTTACACATTTTAATCACTTACACCGTTATTCAAATGTTATTTTCCGTTATTGTTGATACTGCTCTGTAGTTCAATAAACCGAATCACTTCATATTTCACATCATATAATATTCTGATCTAATTCAAATGCGGTGTAGCTAACTTGTTATGACTAAAATATATAAAATTATAATTTATAGAAAGAAGAACTGACAACAGTTCTTCTTAGACGCTTTGCAACAGTTTTCTGTCAATTCAAGAAAACTTAAAAAATAGCATATATAACGGCATTTTACTACTGTCAAACTATTCTTAAAATGCTCGAATTAGTAGTAAGAACAAGTTTTGAAAACTGAAAAACGAAAAAAAACTCGAACCAATTGGACGACCACCTGGTTTTATTGTTGCATAGAAGGTCCAGCAGAACTCCAGTTGGTTTATAGATAGTATTTGAAACAACAAGGATTATTTTCTAGACAAAAATATAAAATAATAGTTTGAAAAAACCGACGCGAACTGTCCCCGACGCGAACTGTCCTTCTACCTACGCCGATTTCAGATTTTTATGGTGGTTATTTTGCCAAAAATTAGTGTTTGAAAAATTCTTACTTTTTGAAAAAAAGTACACTTCTTTTTGCCAAAATTTGCAACAGATTGTAGATTTCTTGTACTCCTTAAAAAGAGCAACTAACTCTGCGCCGAATAAGCTCAAATTTTCATTAATATATCGTTCTAAGAAATTTACTGGTTTTCTGAGTACCTAGCTTCGGAAGGTCATCGCTCAGCGAACCATTAACGAAAAGTGGCCAAATTCAGTGCTATCGTACTCAGCACATCGTGGGCTTTCATTTGAGCTCAAATTCTCAGTTTTCCGTCTCCTGAGGGGTCGAGGTGGCCTTAATTAAACTACAAAGTTACAGAACTTTATTTTAAGTGAGTTGCTAGAAAACGAAATAATAGAAATTCGAAATTTGGTGGAAATTTAAATACTTTAAGTTTGTTAGAAATTTAAAAATTTTGACTTTTCAGGATCACTGAGTGACCAAGGCGAAAAATGAAAATCTTTGAAATTTTTAGTTGACTTTATGACTTTTTGATTAATATTGATTAATAAATCGACCGAAAAGTATAAGTCATAAAAAGTTGCAAATAACTACACTTATTCAAACAAGTTAATAGTAGCACCTACTTGTATGCCAATCTTGGAGAGGGACTGCCAATAGGACCCATGCTGAACGGAATCACATACATGACTCGGCCTGCCATACAGCCTGGAAAACGTGAGTCAAGTTCTCCTCCGAATTCCATTGGCGACATCCAGTGACCCATAATTGGTTCCACACCTTCTGCTGTATGGGTGACTGTCTGCAAAAGTAATTAGATTGTTAACAGGGGAGGTAAAAATAGTACGAACATCAACTTTTGACACTGTATGACTTGACTTTTGCAACTTTTTGTTTATAAGAAAAAGTTTCTTCGCAGATTTGAAAAAATTAAAAAAAGAAAAAAATTTGTAAAAAAAGTTGGAGAGAAGTTTTTGGTGGCACAAGCAGCTATTTACGGAATTTTTTTTTTGATAAGTTTTGTACACACCAAGTTTTCGGAAAATGTTTGAATTTTCTTGGCAAATTTTTTAAATATTCTACAGCATTTATCCCCATGCCTAAATTGTCCCCATGCTAGAATGCGCGCTGGACCACATAAATTTTGAATTTTTTTCGTTAGCATTTATAATTTTGAACGTTATGTTCTATTCGATATCAATCACAGGTAATACAGTGAAAGTTGTGGAGCAGTGAAAGTCGGATAACGATCACAATGTCACGCAACGTTGGCTCGACTAGTGGATGGTTTAACATATTGAAAAAATTAATGAATAAAAAAACAGTTTTTGCAGGAAAAATATTTTAAGTGCAAGCAAACAATAATTCGAAAACATTATTGACAAAATCTATGTGGTCCCCGCGCGTATTCAAACCTTTCTAATTGCCATGATAAGGAAGAGACAGGGTCTTTTAAGCTGGCATCCCCCAGGTTCGGTCCCGGCTTTGATTTAACATTTTTGCCCCAGCTTTTGGAATGTTTAGTAGTATAATGTAGTTTTAAAAATCACGCGAATTTTGATTTTGCCAGTTGTTTTTCCAAACTTTTCTAATTTTACAAAAAGCTTAATGATTTTGAGCCACTTGATACTACATTTCAAATTAGAAGGATGGGACTAAATGCTGGTGCAAAAAACTTTTAGTCGAAATAAAGATCGTGCAGAAACAGTCAAAATCAATTTCAAAAGGTACCTGGTACTTGTCTCTGGTGACCATCCAGGTTTTGCTCTCCACCCGAGCTACATCCTTTGGGTCAGTGCCTAAAATTAATTATGTTTTAATATTAACATAGCCTTAAATGACTAACGACAGAGGTAGTTATTTTCGTATGCTTTGAGCTCAGTGAGCATACCCCTCTCAATCAGCATGGCCACTATCTCTTCTGCCTCATGTTCTGAGCCATCGCAGATGAAGATGCCTCTGGACGACACAACTCTGCTTTCTCCGCCACAAATCGCTGGACTTTGAAAGGCAACAGGTGGAAATCACCCTAAACAATAACAAGCGGGTGTGCAAGGGTTTTCAAAAAATCAATTTAAAAGGGCCATTGTGGTTGACCGCAGTGGCAATTTTTAATGCGAGGGAAACAGCTTTTTCACCCCCAAAAATATTTTTTGGTTGTAACGGAATCTTCCAAATTCTGAATTTTACCAGCATGTCACTGAATTAAAAAAGGCGTTAATTTAAATTAAAAACCTCTAAATCTCTAATTTTCTCATATCATTTAGCAAACTTTATATCTCATAACAAAGCTGAAATATAGGAGGTTGAATTGACAAAATGGCATATTTTGTCGAAAATCTGACTCCTTTTTATCTTAAAAATGGCGCTTTTTCGTTTTAAAAACCAAATTAATCGTAAATCTGGCGTAGTCCGACGTGCATCTAGCCTCTTTTCTGGGAATCCGGTGATTTTTGTCGTACAAAAGCTTCTTGAAAGCAGAACATAATTAATCAATATTTAGCTCGCAATTGAGCCAAAGTATTTACGCGCTGAGTAGCCATTAATACATTTTTGGCGGAATTCAAATTTTTAGAAAACTTTCATGTCTCCATCATTTTACAATTTAGGCTGAACATTTGCATTAAGTATTGCGGGAAATTTAAAATTTTAAGTGAATTAAATTTTTTTCAATTAATTACAAAAACAATTTAAAAAATATATTTTCGTATATTTTTGAAATAAAAAAGAGGATTCTAGGTGATGAAAAAATTCGTCTCGATTAACCTAAACGATCTTTTAACAAACTAAGAATTACAATTTGAAAGACCAATATCCAACTCGCATGATTTACCTTAAGGATGGCATGTGACCAAGTCTTTTGGTGACGACCTCATTGACCACATAAAATGCATCTTCACTGATTTGACGTAGTGAAGAAGAGGCGTCCACACCAGTCTGCTTGTAAGGAGTCAGAAAATTTGGGTTTGTTGAAGCCATTGAGCAATTTATAATTGTAATTGCTGACTGAAAATAGAGCAGATTTTGTAGCCAACTTTCGTTAATACTATTTCCTAGATCGAGAGAATAGTTTCTTAAGTTCTAAAACGTACAGAATTAATGCTAAAAATGTAACTCTAATTATTGAGTCTGACAGGTATTGGTAGGCACATATATCTGAAACTGATAAGAACCACCATAAACTAAAATTGTACCTTGCTCTCCCAAGCTGACTTTCTCTAAATTTTTTCTTTCCCCTTGCTCACAGTCCTTGGTCGATGTCGTGTTCGAGATCGATGTGTGCTCACAGTCAAAAATTCAAACAAAACGCTAGTAATCGATTTATTCAGTCCAAAAATGGCTTATTTCATCTTCTGTGAATGATTTCAAGCCAAATAATAAGTGGTTGGTTTTGCCAAGACATGCTTTGAACATGTTTTTAGATGGGGGTGATCTGTCTCACACTGCCCTAAACCGCTTCAAAGCACCCGTAACCACACTGGCAACTCCCTAAACCTAATGCGAAAATTTAAAGTTATTTTGCACCCATAGGGATTCGACCCAGCAACCTTAGTTATGAGTATATGATGCTCTACACAATCCTCTCTCCTTTTCAAGATCGCTCAGAGCCCACTCCAGAGTGACCAAAAAGCAAAATAATCGGTATTTGGGCTTCACTAAAGAGGATAAACTTTTCGTGAAAATTCAATTGAGCAGATCACAATTCCAGTTCGATGGGCTTATCGCCCAAATTTCAGATTTGGATGGTTTGGAGTAGTTCACGGTGGATTAGTGTCAAATTCTGGTCAATTACAACCAATTACTTTTGCCTGGAGTGGGTTCTGAGCAATCTTGCAATGAAGAGAAGGCTTTGCCGGAATTTTAATTTCTTAGTCTGAACCAACCATACCAAGTGGTCGTCCACTTGGAGCGATTTTCTTAGTATTGGGCTCCAAAACCTGTTTTCTGGACTGATTCGGACAAGCTGAAGATGGTTTGATAATAGTTAAATAAGGTTTTGTATGGTACTTTTTGAGATCGAACCATCTTCAGCATGCCCGAATCAGTCCAAAAAACAGGTTCTGAAACCCAAAAATAATTTTTTTTGCTACAAGTGGACGACCACTTGGTTTGGTTGGTTCAGACTGAAAAATTGAAATTCCCGCGAGATTTTCACTGAAAGTGAGAGTGAGATTAAAAAAACTCATTGGTTACACTGAAAATGGGAGTGAGAGTGAAAGTCAGATTGAGAGGCAATTTTTCCTGTTGGGTACACACTGAGAGTGCGAGTCAGATTGAGAGTGAATGAAAAATCCGCTCATTGGAAACGGGCTTAAGTGTGGAAAACTGAGCCTTTCAGCCCGACGGACTGAAATTTCGATACACCCATTGGCTTTTTGGCAATACTCAAAAGCAAATACTCTCTTATGGTAAGCAATACTCTCTTATGGTAAACCCCCGAAAACAGTCATTTCTGGCTTTAAGCCATCTTTCGATGGGTTCTCGGTAATTCTTACAGGAAGGGTATTGTTGTAAAGCTTTATTTAATCATGGTCCAGGTTGCTGGTTCGAATCCCCTTAGGTGCAAAATTTATTAAAAACGTTGAAAAATCGTGAAGCTACGAAACCGAGACCCTGGCTTGCAACCCTTGGTCGAGGTCGCGGTCGAGGTCGATGATGCTCACACTCCTTGGTCGAGGTCGTGGTAAATGTCACGGTCGAGGTAATCAGGACAAAAAAAATTGGAAAAAATGACAAATTTTATGTATTTGAAGATGAATTTTTAATTTTTCGTGTTTTTTGTATCGTGCAGAATATTTTCCACACGACAAAGAATTGATTTGAAGAAATTGAATATCGACCGTGGTCGATGTGATATCAACCTCGACCAAGGAGTGTGAGCGACATCGACCTCGACCACGACCTCGACATAGACCATGCTCACACTCATATCGACTACGACCACGACCAAACACTGTGAGCAAAGCATTTCTCTTCAATAGTCTCAAAATGCATTTATTAAAAGGGACATACCAGCGCGTTACATCGAAAATTAAGGGACAATACGTTTTTCTGGCGCAAAACACTTTTTTGGCGCAAATATACTTTTTTGGCGCACATTTTTGTTTTGTGTTATTAGATTGAAAATTTTCAATTTTTGTGAAAAGCTTCAACAATATCATGTAGCCCTGCGACTCTAGTTTCTAATGAGGTATCATTTATTGCATCATTTCGAAAAAATGTAATACAAAAAAGTGAAAGTATGAAAATAATTGTTGCTCTAATTTTGTTCATACTTTGACCTTTTTGCGTTACATTTTTTTCAGACGATGCAATAAATAAAACCTCATTAGAAACTAGAGTTGCAGGGCTACATGATGATGTTAAAACTTTTCACAAAAGTTGAAAATTTTCAATAAAATGACACAAAACAAAAATTTGCGCCAAAAAAAGTGGTAACACTTTACTTGACCCCCCCACGGCTGACCCACTTTTGATGACAATTTTGAAAAACCGATTGCATATTCGTGTTTCTCGACCCCGATTTAGGCGCGAATTTACCAATCGTTTCCGGTAAAGTGAAAAAAAATTTTTTTTCAACCCACAGGGGGTGTATCATGGATTTTAGTCAAAATTTGAAAAATTTAAATTCGCGCCTTTTGAATTTTGAAGGGATTAAGGCTGTATTGGGAAAAGAAGGGAATAAAAGGGGCCACTAATCACACAGGGTTAACAAGAAGATGTTCTTATCAAGAAGATGTTGAACATAGTTTTGAATACTGGGGCCTACCGCATAAATAAACTCTGGTATGCATGCTTTTTCATGCATCCAGAGTCACTTACGAGTGATTTGTGCCTAAGGTATATGTGTTTGCGCATCCCGACTCCAAGCCCCCTGCGCCCCCGAAGGTGGTGCGCCCCGAAGGTCCTTAGACATGATTCCGAGAAGTACTCTTGATCATAAAATGCATATAGAGGCTCTTTTTGCCGCGGCTCAGTTAAAAACATGGTAAGACAGCCAGAATATACCAATATATGTTTTTTCTAACGTTCTGCCATAAAAGTGGCCCCTTTTATTCCCTTCCCCTCCAATACAGCCCTTAATCCTTCAAAATTCAAAAGGCGCGAATTCAAAATTTTCAAATTTTGACTAAAATCCATGATACCCCCCCCTGTAGTTTGAAAAAAAAAATTTTTTCACTTTACCGGACTTCTTATCATTAAAATGTTTGCTAGCCTGCAGCGGTCATTTTGAGTACTGAATACACACAACTCGGATATAAAATTTTTGTGAAGAAACGACATTGAATAAAAATTACCAACAAAAACCATTATACCCGTATCATGGTCATTTCATAACTTCGATTTAGGGGTTGTGGTTGCAGCGACGACGCTGCAACCACAAAAGTAAAAAAAACTCTATTCTTTTGAACCTCTATTCGTCGCTAAAATCCATGATACACCCCTGTGGGTTGAAAAAATTTTTTTTTTCACTTTACCGGAAACGATTGGTAAATTCGCGCCTAAATCGGGTCGAGAAACACGAATATGCAATCGGTTTTTCAAAATTGTCATCAAAAGTGGGTCAGCCGTGGGGGGGGGGGTATGTCAAGTAAAGTCAAGCCAAAAAAAGTATATTTGCGCCAAAAAAAAAGTGTTTTTGCGCCAGAAAAAAGTATTGTCCAAAATTAAAAGGGGACTAGCAATTTTTTGAAAATCGCCCTTGTTTCACTCGTTTCATGTCAAATCTGATATGGAAGACCTTATCCTACTTTTAAAAAGTAGGCAGAAAACGTTCAACCGATCAGGTAGAACGCTTATATTGCGCGTAAATTAGATTGCGCGCATCAGAATCCCTTTTCGATCGGCTCAATCTCTCAGAATCCGGATTCCGCCATTTAGAACCAACTTTATTATTAGTTCAGGGTACCTAAATACTAATTGGTAATAGTTTTAAAGGGTGAGGTATACTTCATACACGCAGTGCCTAAGTCACAGGTTCGACTACCACCGGCTGCACACCTTTTTTCTCTCCTTTTATTTACAAGTTTAGTGTCAAAATGATCCTCACACTCTTGACTATCCAACAAGATTAAAAGAGTATGCTTTTACGCCTACTGAAACTTGTATTCAGGCTGAAGTAGGCTAAATTAAAATGCTAAGTTTTCAGGGTTTTCTTTGATTAGTTACATTGAAATTTTCTGACTTTTTTTAGAAGTCACATTTTTTATATACCGAAATGTGGCCAAGAATCTAGGCTTTCATTTAAGCTATCAAACAGAAGGAAGTTAGTTTGAAGTTGAAGCTGAAATTCAAAAAACATCCAACGATTTCCAATACCATGCACTCCCACCAGGGTTGTCACCAAAATTTTGATATTGTTCTGGAACAAAATGTAGCCCTGCTTCTTGGCGTTATTTTCAGTATATGACTGTAAATGATCATGTAAATTAAAACTGCTAAAAAATCTCAGTGCCACAATAATACCGAAATCCTACTCCTCAAAAATATTTTATCCTTCCTTGTTCAAACCTTCGCTAGCTACCTTGTTTTTCTGTATTGATTTTGGTTTGTTAAAATTTTCATCTGATTCACCATGAAATTCTAACTCTGAAAAGTCACTAAAAGCGTTGGTGGATAAATAAATAAAATTCGTAGAGGTTCAGGCTATAAAAATTTAATACGGCTCATTGTGAATGGTTTTCTTTCATTCTGATGTTCATTTGCTTCAATTCGCAAAATTGAAGCAGTTTCTGACAGCAAAGCAGTGATGTTAATGATTGCAATCTATTTATCGGCAGTTTTTGGCCCTAGAAGTCAGTAAACTTAATATAAAAAAATAAGATGTGCGCCTAGCGGAATGAAAACTGTCGATTTAGGGCGATGCGTATATAAAGTGTAACACCGCCCCCCCCCCGCATTGAGTGCTTCTAAATGGTAGAATTCGGATTTTCAGAAATTGAGCCAATCGCGAAGGGAATCTGATGCGCGCAATTGAAATTTCGCAATAAGTTTACTCCCCCTACAATAAACTCCCAAAAGACCAACTTGGCCATTTCAGGGTAAGATTCTGAGCAAACTAAGTCCTTTTCTGACCATAAAATTTGAATTTCCGCAAAATT
Source organism: Ditylenchus dipsaci (assembly GCA_004194705.1). Taxonomy (NCBI): domain Eukaryota; kingdom Metazoa; phylum Nematoda; class Chromadorea; order Rhabditida; family Anguinidae; genus Ditylenchus; species Ditylenchus dipsaci. The sequence continues at coordinate 63,934 of SADC01000876.1, read as the reverse complement.
TTAAATCTACAGGCAGAAAAAAAATAGAAAAAGAGAAATCTACGGGCAAAAACGGATATTCTACGGCCATTAAAAACCTACAGGCAAAAAAAAATACGCAATGGGCAAAAACGAGTATTATACTGACAAAAAAAATATTTTCCAGAAAGAATACGATTTGCACCAAAAAGAATTCGATTTGCACTAAAAAGAAAATTATTTGCACCAAAAAAATTCAATTTGCACCACGGCGATTTGCACCAAAATAAAATCTTTTTGCACCAAAAAAGATCATATTTGCACCAAAAAAGAGCTTTTTTGCACCAAATTTTTTTGCACCAAAAAAAAATCTTTTTGCACCAAAAAGAATTTTTTTGCACCAGAAAAAATCCATATCCAAAATAAAATTCTAGGCCTTGTTTTGTTAGAAATCAAAATGAAAATCAGTACAGAAGTTAAATTATTAGGCGAAAAAATTTGAATTGGCGGGGGACAATTCAAAACAGGTGGCAATGGCCTTTAATTTCAATAGTTCCTCTTTCCATCTATCTTTCTTGCTTTTACTCTCAATTACGACATAATATGGGCTCATACTGGTTTAGTTTGCGAAAAGGCTAAATTAATTTTAATATTAATAATCTACAACAAATTTTTCGTTTCCAAAACTAAAAACAAATTTGAATTTCCAATTTTTTGATTTTTCATGGATTTTAAGAATTTCACCGGCGGATTTGGGATTTCGGACTACGGGCCGGTGGGATTTGGGATTGGGATTTCCGAAATTTCTGGGATTCCATTCACCAAAATTTTTTAGGCCATTTTACCTACATCGTTTTTCAAATTTTCGATTTAATTTTTAGGACACCAAGTCTCATTCTTTATATGGATTTTACGTCAAAATCTTATGTTCAACACCAAACGAGCAGTAATGACTGCATAAAATAGCATATTTATGCTAAAATACCCTTATTTCGAGCAAATGTAATTATTTTCAAAATTTTGAGTTCGGAGTCGCCCACAAACATGATTTCGAATAACGAGGAGGTCGGGTAATTAGAGGACTTACGGTATTTAGGCTCAAAAAATAAGTGAGATGGAGAGCCAAGGTAGAGATTCCGACAAGGAATGGAAGAATATTCGAACAGGAAAGATTACCCGGATGGATCTTGACTATCTAAAAAGGGGTAAGCGACAAAAAAAATTATAATCTAAAAGCCAAAAATTTCAACCCTCGAAATTTATTAAAATGAAAATATTCTGACCTTTCTATTGGCAGCGCCAGTAAAAGTTTTCGAAATAAAAAAAAGGAGAGTTTGCAAAACTGAATTCTCATTTCCCTGAAAAAGAAATGCCTACATTTGGAATGATTCTGAATTGTTTACAATTTAAATTCCAACCATAAGAGCAGTCACGTTTTTGCCGATTTAGGGAAGACCCATTCAAACAGAAATGAATTACGACCCACCTTCTTTCTCGAAAGAATTTTGTGTAATGAGCAGATACAACGGAAAAAATCAAGCACCGTTTTTATGTGAAAAGAGAAAGTTGGTCTTTGGTCTTACGAATCCAGAGAGTGTGATCATGTCACCAATCACAATTGCTCTTTTGCGTTTCATTAGACTAAGGGATCTGCCCCGCCGACAATAAATAAATAGCACACACATGAGAAGATAGTAAAGAAACAGCACTTGGAAGTTGGACTTTAGTTCCTCCTATCTCTTTCTGCTTGCTCTCCTATGCTTGCATTATCTCTCTTAAACCTTTGCCTTCTAATAATGTCCATTTATCGATTAATTTGCCCAGCCTATTAATTTATACATTCTGGCCTGGGAATCAATGATAGTCATCTATTGGGCAAAACTACTCCTAGTCAATAAACAAACAAGTAAATAAGACTATTGGAAGGAGCTACGGACTTTGTACTCCTTCCCAATCAACAACTCCCAAAACACGCATTCATCATCAACTCACAAGGGAGTTATACGTTTAATCTTGTAGAATTTTAAGTTCACTTTGAATTTGGCTCCCTAACTATAAAGTCCAATATAAAGGTAAAGCACAGACCCATGCCTCAAGGGTCACTTATGAAAAACAATAATAGAGTACCGAGGTGTCTTTAGAACTTTGGAGTGCCAATAACACTACTTTTCGTGGCCTTGACTGAAGGCCCTTCAGGGCAAGGGAGACAAACTCACACAAGCTCTAGAAGAGGGTCCCTCCTTATTAGTAATTTGCAAAGAAGGATTTTCAAACATAACAATTTATTCGACAACACATCAGCTACACCATGCTCCACAACCTTTTAACCAAACCTAGGCGTTTTTTGAAAATTTCTAGATCATCATTTTTGTTCAACTGCTGCACATCGACATTGGAAACTGGTAGAAGATCCGCCACCGGCTGTTCGAAGAATAGTTGAAGTCCATCTGAAAAACGATTCTTCTTCTTACCAGAATTAATAACTCGTAGAAAGGCATCTCGGATCACAAAGTCTCTGGACGATGACAAGAAGTAGTAGAAGGTGCGTTTGAGAAATGTTGAAGCTAGCTGAGTGAGATTGGAAAAGTCCACAATCTGAAAATGAAAATTTTACACCGTTAGAAGTAGGGTTGTCGATGCATCGAAATTTTCGATTAATCGAATCAAATCGATAATCGAAAATCGAAATTTTCGATTAATCGAATTGATAATCGAAATTTTCGATGAATCGAATCGAAAAAGCCGAAAAATTTCGGAATCATGTCCGAAAAACTCTACGTTGATAACTTTAAAATTTCTCGTATAAAGTACGAGAAATTCTACAGCTATTAACGTGAATGCGTAAAGTGGGTCCATTTCAAATTGGGCTCATTAAAATGGGGCCACAATTTGAGTCAAAAGTTCGGGCCAATTTGAAACAGGTCCAATTTGAAATGGCTTAATTTTAAAAGGCCCGATTTTCTTCTCTCCCTATCGATTATATTCTGAATTATAAGAAAAATTATAAATTTTCAGTAATTGTGGAATTTTTAGTATAATTTGTGATAAAAAATTTAACTGTAAATTAAGACAAAAAAATTGCTCCTGTGGTTTTTGAGCTTATGACGGAGTGTAATTTTAGGTTTAGGACCGACTTCTAATTTTTTTGTATTCTGGAAAACACGGTTGAGTCTGTTTTAACATTTACTGGCCTGCCATGCGCGAAAGCACAATATAATTAGTAAAAAAAATTCCTTTAATTTCTATAATTTTTAAAAGGTCCTGTACCCTAGTCGTGTCACCCAGTAATAATGTGTACCTATTTCGGGTTTTACCACTCTAGAGTTAAAATTGAAAAATATAAAATTAACTGTAGGTTGATAACTGTAAAATTTCTCGTATGATATACGAGAAATTCTAAAATTGTCAACTCTACAGTTATCGACAAGAAATCCTGAATCCCGAAATTTTTTTGAATCCGGATCCCGAATCCCACCGGACCCCTAAAGATCAAGCCTTCTTTTCAGCCTAATTTTGAATTACCGTTGTTTCATAATTATTTCGAGTATCCAGCTTTTACGGAGTGATTTCTCACATATCATGCTTGTGCTAAAGAGTACTTAGAAAACAACGTCACGCCTTTTCGAAACGTTGCGAAGAGGCCGATACCTGAGTGTGGCGGGAATTCGAATAATAGCTGCCTTTTCTCAGGAATTCAAATATTCTTTGAATCTCAGGTATCATGAGGTGGTGTTTTCACTCCTTATAATATTGCAAATAAAAGCCTAGCATCTGGGCTACACAATCGTACAAAGAAGGTGTGTAACTAGGGTTGTCGATGCATCGAAATTTTCTATTAATCGAATCGATAATCGAAATTTTCGATGAATCGAATCGAAAAAGCCGAAAATTTTTGATCCTCTTAATCAGTTAACGTGTTTCAGTGCACGAACTGGCTTTCTAATATAGCATCTAAATACGGCGGTTATTAAAAAAAGCTAGAATGTTACTCAAACTAGTTTTTTACATAACTGTTCTGAACTTAAAGACCTTGAGTCTGAGGTAGCTAGTCTAAAAATTTGTCTCATTGTTTAAAAAACAAATCAACACAACTACTTAAATAGACAAACACTCGTGTTTTACATATCATTTCGGACTTTGGCTTCCAAAAAATTACTTAAGACTTTTTTGGCTTTCAAAAATTACTTTAGGCTTGTGTTTTCTGGAAATTATTTCAGACTTTTCTTTTCAGCAATTACTTCAGACTTTGTCTTTTCCATGTGTACACATTCTCCGTGTGATATAAAAGACTACTTTAAGACTACAGAAGATTCCATTATTAATGGAATCGAATCAATAACCGAAAATTTCGATTAATCAAATCGATAATCGAAATTTTTCGATTAATGAGTGCGATTAATCGAATCGACAACCCTAGTTAGAAGCCAATTTGCTAAGGTATATTTCTTAACTCAACCGTTTGAGATTCAACTTCTTACAATAGTAAGGTTACAAAATAGGTCCTAAGTTCACGGTCCTTGGCCGATTTGAAATGGCCCATTCTTCTCCTCCCCGCATGGCGACATTTGCGGTTCTCAATCGGCGGACGCGACAAATGGCGGACGGGTTAAGGCGGACGCGACATTTGGGGATCGACAAATCCGGGTGGACAATTGCGGCTCGACATTTGCGGCCCGACAAACGCGGATGGACATTTGCAGTTCGAAAAATGCGGACGGTCCTTAACGTACACGGCTTCAGCGGACGCGTCCTTTTGCGGACCGACAAATGCTAACCTTCTTTTATGCACTCAATATATCTCTTTCGAGCTCAAAAAATATTCGCAAATGTAGAGTCCGCGAAAATATAACATCCGCCAAAGTCGCGTCCGCAAATGTCCATCCGCAATTGTCGGTCCGCAAATGTCGCGTCCACCGATGTCTTTACGCAAATGTCGTTCCGCAAAAGTCGGGTCGCTAATGTCGGTCTGCAAAATATCAAATCCGCCAATGTCCGTCCGCAAATTAAGAACCGCAAATGTCGCCACGCTACAACCTTTTACTCTAAATGTAGCACTGCTTCCTTGGTTCATTTTGAGTATATGGTTGTAAATGATCATGTAAATTAGGATGGCAATAAAACGTCAGTTCCAAATAATACCCAAATCCTACCTCTCAACACTACTATTCTCTTCCTTGGTCAAACTTCGCAAGTTTCCATGTTTTCAAATATAAAATTACGTAAATATAACAATCAAAATTACCGAATGAAAATAAATAGGTAAAAATCAAATAAAAGTCTCAAGCCGGAATCTAAAATGCGACTTCAAACAGTTAAATCGGTCTATTCAAATCATTCGCAATATAAGTTGTACCCCCCCCCTTTTAATAACATTTAAAGGACACTCGATATAAGGACAACTCATTATAAGGACATCGTTTAGTCGATCTCTTGAGTGTCCTTAAAAGACCATACTTGTTGATGAAAGTGAGAATTTGGCGAATTCAAATGCGCGTGGGACGCTTTTTTTACTCCAAAAATGAAATTGTAAATTATTTCTGTCGGTGAATAGAAGTAAAAAATTAAGTTTATATAAGTGGCCTAGGTAGCTCAGTGGTATAGCAGCGTGGTGTGGTGCAAGTAGATCTCAGGCTCGATTCCCGCACCTGCGCTGTTATTTTTAAACATTCTTGACAATATCTAATAAATGACTAGAAAAATAATTTCGGAGTAAACAACAGTGTCCCGCGCGCGTTTAAATTTTCCAAATTCCCATTGTCGTCATCAAGTATGGTCCTTTAAAACGAATTATGACTGTATCAAGTTTCATGGTCCTTTAAGAGGGTCGATTATATATCCATAGCTGCACTAGCATCTTTGTCAGTGATAGCGACAATATCAAAAATGAGTATAGAAACCATTACCCTCAAAACGGAAAGGCCGACCGCTTGAAACTTGAAAAGATCCGCTACCATCTGTGCCAAATTTTGTTGCTGATGATCCTTTAGCGAGTGGAGATCCTTGATCAAGTCCCACAGCACGTACTGAGTAGTCACCTATAAATTTTCGAAACTTTAGTTTCCAATTGAACCACGATAGAAAATCACTCGCCTGGAACCTTGCATGGGAACCGCAAAATTTATTGACCAGCATTGAATAGAATTGATTGTGTTGACTTTCAAGCAAGGTGCATTCCACACAGACACGAATAATTTCTCTCTCTTGCGGGCCATCAAGTCTCAATTTTTGAAGCCTTTCGAAGGCAGTGTCTTTTTCCTGAAACCCCAAATATTAGTGGAAAATGCGCCAATATTTTTACAGGTAACTCACTGATGAAATTATGGTGCAAAAGACGTTTCGCCGCGTTTCTGAGCACATATTGGCTTTGCTAGCTAGATTCACTAAGGCAGGATCGAAATTCATGACTTCCACACCTGGTGTTTGCGCAGCATCCATCACCTGCTCACCATTTTGCTGATCCACTGCTATATCGAGCCCACTTTCGAAAGAGTCTTCTTGTTCACTGCATACTTCGCACCCTCTCCCAACACAGAGTCTTCTTCGCTTCCACTGCCTTCTTCAATGTTGGAGGACGCTTGGCAGAGATCACTGAAGTCGAAACCACCATCTTCGTCGTCGAGAAATTCTTCAGTGGGCATCTGATCATCACCATCAATGGCTGAAACTGATTGGCTATTCTTATCTTTCCGACTGTTAAGCTTCTTTTCAAGTCTCTGGATTTCTGCATCATCGTCATCCAACTCTTCCCGCATTCGCTGTCTTCGGACTTGCTCAGCCTTAAAATTAATAAAATATTATCTTCAAATTTTTAAAAATCATATAGTGAGAAGGGCGAAAAGTCCGACACTCTAGTTTGCTAACAAACTAGGTACCATGGCCACAGCAGCTAAACATTTTGAGCAAGGCACCCTTAATGAGGGCATAAGAGTGGGTTACCAGTGTTTTCGAAAATCATACCTCACACTTTGAGTCACACTAACTTCACCACTCTTTTCACATAAATTCTGTTATCGTATTTTGGATATTTTTTTACTATCTTGTAGCTGAGATATTTCAAACAGCCCAGTTTAAAGGGGCATGCCCGTGCGTTAAGGCGCGAACCAGCAATTTTTCGAATTTTTTCGAATCGTCCCGTTTTTCACTCGTTCTGCGTCAAATCTGATATAGATGACCTTATACTGCTTTTAAAAACTAGACAGAAAACTTAAAACATCTAGACGAGAACGAATGTAAAAATTTATGGAGAAGAAAAGAACTGCTAGTTCGCGCCTTTTCTCCCCATCGGGCACGATCATGCCCCTTTAAAATAATTTTCGACAAAATCACACTTTTGGTGACAAAGTGTGATTTCTGGTGGACAAAATCACGGTGACAAAGTGTGATTTTGTGATTTTGGTGTTGAATAGTTGCATTTGAATACCGCCGAAATATTTGACCATGACCACAGCAGCTAAGCATTTAAAGCAAGGCAGCTTTAATAAGGGCATTTCAATTTAGTTCAATTTAGTCATTTATTCGATATACGAAAACAAAATCTATGAGAGAAGGGCAAATAAAATTAGCGTGACCTAAGTGTGAAAGTGTGATTTTCGAAAACACTAGTTACTACTCATATGCAAAGAATAAAAAGCGACGACGTAAAAATAATCTACCTCCTTCAGAAAAGCTTCCAGCTCTTGTGGCTCATCTTCTTGTTCAAGCAATTTCTGCTGCTTTTTTTCGGCTTGCCTTTTGCGCTTAGCTCTCTTCTTGCCCTTTTTATCACTTAGCTGTTCTTGAACTGCTGTCGCGACCTAAAATATTAGAAGTTTATAGGAATTTTGGCGTAAAGCAAAAAAGCTCGGATTTGAACAAATCACACCTTCTGGTGTTTGGAGAAGGCAATTTTGGAGACCTTTTTCACCTTCTTACTGGTTTTTCGAATTTCTTTACGCTTGCACTTGCGGGTCAACAAATAGCTGAAGTCACGATCATCCATAGCTCTGAGAAGGGTGGCTTTCAAAAAATTTCCCTTGAGTAGCAATAGAGATACGAATATAATACAAAATGAGCTAAAAAAGGGGGCCGATTTCAAACGGTCATAAGAGATCTACCGTATTTTCTCTATTAATTACCCCGGGGTAATTATTTTTCAACCCCAAAAAAACCGGAAAGAAATTATTTTGATTTTGAAATTTTTGGGTGCTCAACCAAAAGGACAATACTTTTTTCTCCGACTAAAACACTTTTTTTTCCGACTAATTTCTTTTTTTTCCGACTAATTTTAACTTTGTTTTATTTTGGCATTTTTCTCTTAATTTTTGTGCTAATTTTTTAAAAGTTTTAGTATTGTCGTGTAGCCCAGGATCTCAGCTTTCCAACAAGCTATAAAACTTCATTGAAGGATTTTAGAAAGGTAGACTTTTAGAGGTTTCAAAAAATAAAATAAAATAAATTTTATTAGTCGGAGAAAAAAGTATTGTCCTCAACCAAAATCTAAAAGTGGAATCAACTAAGATCGTGGTGATTAAGAAAACGCAAAAAACAGATTTGCAAACTAATTTTTATGAAGTGAGATATAGGATGCCTATGGGGGTAATTAATAGAGAGGGGGCAATTATTAGAGAAGGGGTAATAAATAGAGAAAATACGGTACTTCGAAGTCTTAATGTTTTTAAATCTAATCACAGTTAGATATGAAGTTAGCATCTTAGCTACCACATGAGATATTTTGCGGGCTGAAAAGACACTACCCGGCTGAAATATAACCACGTTTATAGTGACATAGGCTGTTGACCACGTTGACCACATTGGGGGTGCACTACGTCTCGCCGTCACTATTTTCACCGTCACTATTTTCACCGTTACCTATTTTCACCGTCACTAAATTCACCGTCAGCATTTAGGAATGCTCTTTAGATCTAAATTTTTCTAAATTTTTAAAAGTTTTGGTACCACATTGTAACTAGAGATGCGCACTCCGATTTGCGATATTTTTGAGTTCAGTCCATTTTTAGCCAACTTTTCTAAGCCAGAGCTTTATTTTTATAACACATCTTTTTAACAACTTTTAACGCTTAACAACATGGTATCATTGAATTTCCTATTTAAATATTTATTTCTAGAAAAGGTCATATCTCAGCAAGTAAGTATTTTTTTCAAATTCTGCTTTGTCATTCGGATTGCTGAGGATTTTTGCATGCCAGGGTGCCTCAGAATAAAAATTTTCAGCTAAAAATGGGTACTTTTCTTAAAAATACAAGAAATTTTTCGAGGGGGGGGGTGCACTTGGGCTTTTACGGTTTTGTCTGTGGACAATTGATGTTTTTAGTTTTTTTAGAGTGTCTTTGTTTTTGGTCATTTTTTTTTAAATCGAAGCTTGAAGTCTCAGGAGTAGAATGGTTGTTTTGGATGGTTGTTTAAAAATTTGCAGCATTATCGTGTTACTTAAGATCTCAGATTTTTTAAAAACTATTTAAACTTCACTAAATAATTTCAGAAATGTAGATTAATGTAGAATTTCCAATGAAAAATCAGATGAAAAAAAGAAAATATTAGATACAAAAAATAAATAATGTCTGAAATTATTAAAAGTCTAAAATCCCAATCCCAAATGGAATTTCAGTATTTCGAAAATCTTAATCCCAAGTTTTAAAAAATTAAAAAAATCACGACCCCAAAACCCAAAAAAAAACGGGTAAAACGGAATTTTGCAGCTAATTCTCGTAATTTTGCAGCTATTTTTTTTTGCAGCTAATTCTCGTAATTTTGCAGCTAATTTTTTTGCATCTAATTCTCGTAATTTTGCAGCTAATTCTCGTAATTTTGCAGCAAATCCTTGTAATCTTGCAGCAAATATGAGTGAATTTTGCGGGAATTCGAATTTCCTAGTCAAAAGATGACTTGGATCGCTCAGAATCCCAGCCCGGAGTGGTCAGAAGCCCCTGAAAGTTGGTTTTTTGGGCGTTTACTAAAGGGGGGGGGGTAAACTTTTTGCAAAAATTCGATTGGCGGATCAGAATTCCGGTCCGATAGGCTTAATCGCTCAGAATTTCAGGTTTATGACGGTTTTGAGTAGTTCAGGGCGGAATTCTGAGCGATTAAGCCGATCGGACCGGAATTCTGATCCGCCCAATCGAATTTTCGCAAAAAGTTTACCCCCTTCAGTAAACCCCCAAAAAACCAACTTTCAGGGGCTTCTGACCACTCCGGGCTGGGATTCTGAGCGATCCAAGTCATCTTTTGACTGGGAAATTCGAATTCCCGCAAAATTCACTCATATTTGCTGCAAGATTACAAGAATTTGCTGCAAAATTACGAGAATTAGTTACGAGAATTAGAGAGTCAGGCCTCAAACACAATGAGGAGTCTGTTTGCGGTTGCTAAATCAAATTTGTAACTCAGGAAAGGCCATAACTTTTTTAAATTTTCAAAAAAGTTTTTGTTGGTGCCATTTTGGAGCTTAGATGCAGGACTACCAGATGAGCATTTTGTAAAGTAGATATCTTTCGAAAAATTGAGATAAAACTGCAATACTCCGCTTAAGACTCCCGACTAGAACTTCAGTTAGAAGTCTTGGGCGGAGTCTTACATTTTTATCTTAATTTTTCGAAAGACATCTACTTTATAAAATGCTCATCTGGTAGTCCTGAATCTTAGCTCCAAAAGTGCACCAACAGAAACTTTTTTGAAAATTGAAAAAAAAGTTGTGGCCTTTTCCGAGTTACAAATCTGATTTAGCATCCACAAACAGAAATCAAGCTGTCCAAACCTCCACCTGCCAAGATGCCCCGTCGCTCAGATATCTTTTGAACGAACATAGCAGCCGTCTCCTATTATATTTACTTTTTTTTGTCATTGAATGTTGATGTGTTGCTTGAAATGGGTATTATAAAACCTTCAAAAGGTTTTGTTTGTTGTTGTTTGTTACCTTGAACTTCTCTATATTAGTGTGGTTTTCTGTCGGTTTTTTGTTAGAACAACAAGTAGGTATGCCAACAGAGCAGTCAGGCGCGTAAGAAAAGTGGAAAACTAGATGATGAGAGTGGGTTGAGGGTGGTTTGCCGACAGGAGGGCCCCCCCCCATCCCCCTCCCCCGAGCTAGTAAAAATGAATTTGACATTCAGGGCTACAATTCGGTACCAAAACTCGAAAAAATTTAGAAAATTTAGATCTAGAAAGCGGTCCTAAAGTTCTGACGGTGAAAAATAGTGACGGTGAAAATAGGTAACGGTGAAAATGGTATTCGATAGATATCCCCCGCATATATCCCCCCAGCATATATCCCCCGACATATATCCCCCGACATATATCCCCCGACATATATCCCCCGCAGATATCCCCCAACATATATCCCCCGCAGATATCCCCCCAGCAGTTGATGGGTATATATCTCCCCACATATATCTCCCCAACACTTATCTCCCCAGCATATATCTCCCCAGTATATATCTCCCATATATACAGTCCACCACTGAACCTGTATTATCCATCGCTTAGCAACCTGAATACTGCTCTAGGTAAATTCACCCTCTACAAACTACCTCTCTACATACTCGCCCCTCAGTAAATTCCCATGCGGTAAATTCCCCCTCCACATTTAGAGGTTACAGGTTCAAATCCTGGTGGTAGCAGACATTTTTTTCTTGAATAACGGTAATAAAATATTTATTATAAGACCAGTAATCCTCAAAGTGGGTAGGACATCACCTGGTACCCTTCTCTAAATGGGTATTCACCTCCAGAATCTAAAATTTTGAATTTTAGCTAATTATCATCATCCGTAAAAATAAAAATTATTATACCCTATCCAGAATTGTGTCCTGAACGAGCTTTGGTGATAGTATCCGCCTGGGTGGCCTACAAAATTAAAATTTCTTAAGAATAAAAAATAAACCAATTTTTATAACTTAAAATTGCGTGAGGAATTGGGTTTGTTAAGACTAAAAGTGCGATTTTACCTACCTAACCCCAAACCTGGGTGGATACCATCTGCACAGGTTCATATGCAGGTAACAGTAGAGGTATATTCACCCAAATGACCTGAAAAGTTGAACCCTTGTCTTTTCATATCTAAAATTATGGTAAAAAAGGTATGCACCCAGGTGGATTCGAACCAGCAACTTCTACATCACCCTGAGAATCCATAAACCAAACCCAGTGGTCGACCACTTGGATCAAATTTTTTTTTACGTTTTCGGGTTTCAAAACAACTTTTCTGCACTAATTCGAGCATGCTGAAGATGGTTTGACAGTGATAAAATTACGTTTTATCGACAAATTTTTGAGTTATCACTAACGATTGATTTATCAAAATCAATCGTTAGCAATAAGTCGAAAATTTCTCGAGAAAACGTGATTTTGCCACTGTCAAACCATCTTCAGCATGCTCGAATTAGTGCAGAAAACATGTTTTGGAACCCGAAAACGTAAAAAAAAAATTTTGATCCAAGTGGTCGACCACTTGGTTTGGTTTATGGATTCTCAGGGGTGATGTAGAAGTTACTGGTTCGAATCCACCTGGGTGCATACCTTATTTTTTACCCCCTTTTTAATGAGTTTCTAATTTCTCAAAATATTAGTTATTTAAAATTAGTGAAAAAAATGTTTAAAATTCGATCCAAGTGGACGACCACTTGGTTTAGTAAATGTTTTGCAAATTTAGTGGTTGGTATTATTTGGTATTATCAAACTATCTTCAGCGTAAAATTTTTGGTATGATACCATCGTTTGATATCCCATTTGAAAAAAAAAAAAATTTTTGGTTTTGAATCAGATGACCCTCAGGATAAGTACCTACCCGATATGGGTGTGTGGTTAGTGAAATCAAAACTAAGTCCGGTCCCTACGTGTCCCTTATATAAAGAGTCGACTGTATGTGGGAGATGTATGCTGGGGAGATATATGTGGGAGATATATACCCATAAACTGCTGGGGGATATCTGCGGGGGATATATGTTGGGGATATCTGCGGGGGATATATGTCGGGGGATATATGTCGGGGGATATATGTCGGGGGATATATGCTGGGGGGATATATGCGGGGGGATATATACTCATAACCGTGAAAATAGTGACGGTGAAAACAGTGAACGGTGAGACGTAGTGCACCCCGACATTGTGACCATTATGTATGAATATAACTTTTAAATAATGGTGGGTTGCAACTCAATGAGTCTGATTATTTTTTCATTATTAGTTTTTGAGATGGGTTGCAACAAATGTTTGATATGACTTTCGTGTAACCCATTTAAAAAATATTAAAGCTCCATTCATACTCCCGCGGGACACGGGACACGGGACAATTTTTCAAACACGTTTTTGTCTCTATCTCGGCTCCCAGCCATCATTTTTCACTACTTTAATAGATCTACAAGGCAACAGACCATGCTCTACAACAAAGGGATAACAGATTTGCTATGATCAGTATCGAAAACGGTTTTTAGGCTGTCCCGCAGGTCAATGTCCCGTGGGACAAATTCCTATATTTGTACCGCGGGACATTGACCTGCGGGACGGCCTAAAAACCGTTTTCGATACTGATCATGGCAAATCTGTTATCCCTATGTTGTAGAGCATGGTCTGTTGCCTTGTAGATCTATTAAAAGTAGTGAAAAATGATGGCTGGGAGCCGAGATAGAGACAAAAACGTGTTTGAAAAATTGTCCCGTGTCCCGCGGGAGTATGAATGGAGCTTAAGAAAAGATAACAAAATTCTGCTCAGCTTGTAACCCATCATATTTGAAAATTGAATTTTATGACAATGACCGCAAAGTGGTCAACATGGTCGTTGGCAACCACTTTAACGTGGTTGTCTTAGGGTTCAGGCCACCTTTTTTCCGGTCCCTGTGGGTGGCCCTATATCGTAGCTTCGACTTCATATTCATACTACCCGGTCCAATAAAAAAAGAAAATTAAACTCCGAGTGGATTTCCGTTTAAATTCGTGCCATAAATTTGTGGCGACGAGCCTATTTTTGATTTTGATTTAATTTTTCTGCATTAATTTTCACGGAGGCTAAAGCCTCGTGTCCAATTAGCGGATTTTCCTTTCACTCTCACTCACACTCTTACCTCTCACTCTCGCTTTCAGTGTGTGTCCAATTAGCGGACACTTACTTTTACTCTCACTTTCACTCTCACTCTCACTTGCACTCAATTTTCGTGTGTCCAATTAGCGGAATTTTCAAATATTCGAACCAGCAACCTCTACATCACTCCTTAGAATCGCTCAGAACCACATCCAGAGTGACCTAAAGGCAAAAATAACTGGTTTTTTAGGGGTTTACTGAAGGGGGGGGTAAACTTTTTGCGAAAATTCGATTGAGCCGATCAGATTTTGGGTCCGATAGGCTTAATCGCTCAGAATTCCAGGTTCACGGTGGTTTTGAGTGGTTCAGGGTGGATTAGTGTGGAATTCTGGGCGATTAAGCCCATCGGACTGGAATTCTGATCCGTTTAATCGATTTTTTGCAAAAGGCTTACCCGCTTCAGTCAACCCTCAAAAAACCAGTTATTTCTGCCTATTGGACTCTAGGTAAATTCATTTCGGGATAACATAGAACTGTTTTTCTGCTCAATCACAATGATTCTCCAAACTTCGGGGTTCAGCACTTTGGAGTGGGTACCTTTCTAGAGTATCGAGATTCTGGTTAGTCAAAACAGGATTTTGGTCCTAATAAACAGTTTTCAGCTCGCAATTTTTGGTTGGATAGCATGGTTTATTTGTTCCTGAGAAATAAAAAAAAATTTGTGGGCGAATTTACCTGTAGGCGAATTTACTATGGGCGAATTTACCGTTTCCCCTGCCTATTGGCTACTCCGACGTGAGTTCTGGGCGATGCTAATAAGGAAAGGGGTTGGTGTAGTGCTTTGTGTACTTAGAAGGGAGGTCGCTGGTTCGAATCCGGGGTGCAGAAATAAATGAAAAATTAGAAAAAATTGCCCTTTAGTCTGCCTTTCACTCTCACTCTCAGTCTTTTTCAGTTTCAAGTCTTTTAAAAGTTGCCATTCACTCTCACTCTCAGTCTGCCTTTCATTGTCACTCTGACTTTGGACACACACTGAGAGTGAAAGTGAGAGTGAGGGCCAAAGTCAGAGTGAGAGTGAAAGGTTTGTTGTGTATCCAATTGAGAGTGAGAGTGAAGGTAAAAATCCGCTAATTGGACAGGAGGCTTAAAGCTTGGGCGGCAGTAAATTGACGCGCAGTAAAGGCTATACTATAGAATCAAAATGGGACGGGTCCTTTCCCTTCAGGATAAGTGAATTTTTCGCTAGCTGGGGGTGGTCGATTCTATAGTGTTACCGCAGTAAGTTGACCCGCGGTAAATTGACCCGCTGGTAAATTGACCCGCCGGTAAATTTACCTGCGGTAAATTGAAAGGATTTTTGACCCTACTATAGAATAACCCCCCCTTCCCCCCCCCCCCAAAAATCCGACCTTTAAAAACTTAAGTAAAAAGTACCCAAATTTATGTCCCAGACCCCGAAAATGTGCGCAAACTCTTCATTAGTCACAACTTCCGTACGCTGGCCTACCCCCAAGCCTAAGGGCTAAGCCTAAACTTGTTGTTTGCAAGGGTAGTTACAGCGATTTTATAAGGTCGGATTTTAGGGGGGGGGTATTCTATAGTAGCGCCGGATTTTTTATTCAAATGGGTTTTGAATCAAAATTTCAAAACTTTTGATGCTGGCGTCATATGCCTTCCCACCGCTAACCTTTTGTAGGGGCTGTAGCAGTGTTGGAAAAATGAGAACGAGAATTCCCAATTAGGAAGAATTCTCATTTTAAAATCGAAAATTATCAGTGAGAATTCTCATTTTCAATAAATGAGAATTCTCTTTTTCGAAAGTGAGAATTCTCAGTAAAAATTTGAAATGATTTTAATGCATCTCGAAACTTTGGCAAGAACGGTCAGAATCAAAATCGCAACTTTCCGGAGAATTTTAACTGGAAGCGCCTTCGGGAGCGCAGGGGGCTTGAGAGTTAGAGATGCGCGCACTCACTTACCTTAGACATGATTTCGAGCAAGACTCTTAATCAAAAATGCATAAGAGACTCTTTTTGCCCAGCTCTAGTTCCAAAAGGACAAAGCTTTTTTCTGGAGCAAAAATACTTTTTTTTGGAGCAAAAATACTTTTGGTTCTTGTCGGTTATCCGGACCACCTCTATCCATAAACAGAACTACCAGAGAAAAAAATAGTAGAGGTAGTCCGGATAACCGACAATAACCATACTTTTTTGGATCAAAATATAGCTGGAGAAAAAAGACTTTTATTTGGCGCAAAAATACTTTTTTGGGTCTAAAATATTTGACCCAAGAAAAGTCTTTTTTGACCCAAAAAAAGTCTTTTTGCGCCAAATAAAAGTCTTTTTTTGACCCAAAAAAAGTCTTTTTGACCCAAAAAAGTCTTTTTGCGCCAAATAAAAGTCTTTTTGACCCAAAAAAAAAGTCTTTTTGACCCAAAAAAGTCTTTTTGCGCCAAATTAAAGTCTTATTGCGCCAAGTAAAAGTCTTTTTGACCCAAAAAAAAGTCTTCTTGCGCCAAATAAAAGTCTTTTTGACCCAAAAAAAGTCTTTTTGACCCAAAAAAGTCTTTTGCTCCAGAAAAAAGCTTTGTCGGTTCCAAACGGGGTAAAATACCTCAACTTGCCTTGGTCCCCCAAGGGAAAAAGTCGAATTTTGACCAAAAAATTTGTTTTCAAAAAATCCATTTTTTGTGTGGAAAAATGTCAGAAATAACTTTTTTATCCTTTTAAGCATATAAAAACTACTTAAGAGTCGTTTAAACACAATTTTTAAATAAGTGTAAACCCCCCCCCCCCCAACAAGTTCACGAATTAGTCCAGAAAACAGATTTTGAAACATGAGAAACGTGAGAAATTGATTGTTACGGACAGTGAGATGATATTTTGGTCTTAAACCCTCATCCGTTGCCCAGACACACTAAACCAACTATTCGCGAGTAACCAGCTGGTTTTTGCACGATTTTTATTTCATAAGCACTGGAATGTTCCGTCCGAAAAACTCTACGTTGATAACTTTAAAATTTCTCGTATAAAGTACGAGAAATTCTACAGCTATTAACGTGAATGCGTAAAGTGGGTCCATTTCAAATTGGGCTCATTAAAATGGGGCCACAAATTTGAGTCAAAAGTTCGGGCCAATTTGAAACAGGTCCAATTTGAAATGGCTTAATTTTAAAAGGCCCGATTTTCTTCTCTCCCTATCGATTATATTCTGAATTATAAGAAAAATTATAAATTTTTCAGTAATTGTGGAATTTTTAGTATAATTGTGATAAAAAAATTTAACTGTAAATTAAGACAAAAAAAATTGCTCCTGTGGTTTTTGAGCTTATGACGGAGTGTAATTTTAGGTTTAGGACCGACTTCTAATTTTTTGTATTCTGGAAAACACGGTTGAGTCTGTTTTAACATTTACTGGCCTGCCATGCGCGAAAGCACAATATAATTAGTAAAAAAAATTCCTTTAATTTCTATAATTTTTAAAAGGTCCTGTACCCTAGTCGTGTCACCCAGTAATAATGTGTACCTATTTCGGTTTTACCACTCTAGAGTTAAAATTCAAAAATATAAAATTAACTGTAGGTTGATAACTGTAAAATTTCTCGTATGATATACGAGAAATTCTAAAATTGTCAACTCTACAGTTATCGACAAGAAATCCCGAATCCCGAAATTTTTCGAATCCGGATCCCGAATCCCACCGGACCCCTAAAGATCAAGCCTTCTTTTCAGCCTAATTTTGAATTACCGTTGTTTCATAATTATTTCGAGTATCCAGCTTTTACGGAGTGATTTCTCACATATCATGCTTGTGCTAAAGAGTACTTAGAAAACAACGTCACGCCTTTTCGAAACGTTGCGAAGAGGCCGATACCTGAGTGTGGCGGGAATTCGAATAATAGCTGCCTTTTCTCAGGAATTCAAATATTCTTTGAATCTCAGGTATCATGAGGTGGTGTTTTCACTCCTTATAATATTGCAAATAAAAGCCTAGCATCTGGGCTACACAATCGTACAAAGAAGGTGTGTAACTAGGGTTGTCGATGCATCGAAATTTTCTATTAATCGAATCGATAATCGAAATTTTCGATGAATCGAATCGAAAAAGCCGAAAATTTTTTGATCCTCTTAATCAGTTAACGTGTTTCAGTGCACGAACTGGCTTTCTAATATAGCATCTAAATACGGCGGTTATTAAAAAAAGCTAGAATGTTACTCAAACTAGTTTTTTACATAACTGTTCTGAACTTAAAGACCTTGAGTCTGAGGTAGCTAGTCTAAAATTTGTCTCATTGTTTAAAAAAACAAATCAACACAACTACTTAAATAGACAAACACTCGTGTTTTACATATCATTCGGACTTTGGCTTCCAAAAAATTACTTAAGACTTTTTTGGCTTTCAAAAATTACTTTAGGCTTGTGTTTTCTGGAAATTATTTCAGACTTTTCTTTTCAGCAATTACTTCAGACTTTGTCTTTTCCATGTGTACACATTCTCCGTGTGATATAAAAGACTACTTTAAGACTACAGAAGATTCCATTATTAATGGAATCGAATCAATAACCGAAAATTTCGATTAATCAAATCGATAATCGAAATTTTTCGATTAATGAGTGCGATTAATCGATTTCGATTAATCGTATTGACAACCCTTTGTGTAAGCATATATGAATATCTAGAAAATTTTCATCAGGAAGATTGATAGGACACTGGGGTCTATCTCACTAAAACGGTGGAGTCTACACACCACATGTAGAGTATAGAGTGCGTGTTGAGTGCAGATCCTCTACGGTAGTTTGTAGACTCTACATTTACCTGCGTCACTAAGCTTTGTACATTCCACAATTTGTGTCGTAGATTCTACCAGTAGAGTCTATGATGTTTAGTGAGACACACTACAGTAGAGGCTCTACACTTTACACTCTGCATGTAGTCACAGGGGACGACACCCAACCAGGGATGAGGATTTCGGCCTAACTAGGCCTTTTTCTTGATAGCTGGGATTCCCAAAATAGGCCTGCAAAAATTTGAGTTAGGCCTAGTGCTAACTAGACCTTTTTTAGTCTAGGCTTTCCCGGTCTCACTAGGCCTACCGTATTTCCTCTAATAGAGCCCCCCTCTCTAATAGAGCCCCCCCCCTGTTTTTTTGACTAGAACTTCAGAGTTAGGGCCATTTTTGATTTACAATTTCAAGCTTTTTGGGCATTCGAAAAAGCATGGTGTGACAAATCGATAAATTTATCGATTTCGATAAAATCGATTCAAACGAGAATTATTAAAAAAAAATCGATAAAAATCGATAAAATCTTTTATCGATTTTTATCGAAAATTTTATCGATTTTTATCGATTTTTGGCTTTAGAGTTATTATGCTCTTTGGTATCTGGTCATCAGTTTGAATGATATTCTATGGCTTGTACTGTTAACTTTGTCTACGTTTTCACTTCCGACTTACGCCTTCAAGTTTTTTCACCTTTTGGCTGGCGCCTTTGTCCAGAAGAAAACTTTACTGCATTAACTATGTCACTTTTCAGCAAACAGTCTTCCATTTCGATGCAACAAGTCGTAGATTTGATAGAAGATGAAGACGAATCGTGGCCAGACGAAGCCGAAACTCTCAGTCCAAGGGTAAAACAAACAAGACGATGTAAGGTACGTGTCAATTTAAACACCAAGGTATTGAGGACTTGCATAAGTTGAGTGGTTACAGATTGAGTTTAATGATACTCTCCATTCGACAAGCTTTTGGAGCAGCAAATCCTATGGCTACCGTTTTGACTTAGTCTTGAGGAAAGCAGATAATCAGGAGCTGGGAATAGTGAAATGCAATCTCTGTCCAGCAACATTATCTAAATCAGGCACTAAAGAACTAAAGTAAGAACACCCATATAAAAATTCTCGTACAGTTAAAACCTGTTATAGTGCGACCCTGGTGATTGATTTTTTACCAACTCAATCGAACTCAAGGTCGCACTGTATCGGGTTTTGCACTATAACGGGATCACACTATAACGAAGTTTGACTGTAATTTTCAAGGGGTCATGTAGCATTCCATTCCGGCAAAAGTGTGACTCCTTCCGAATCTGAATTTAACAAAAATTTGCTCAAGTTCGTGATTTGCTCAGCTCAGCCTTTTCGCTTGGTGGATGATTTAAGCTTCATCGAATTTTTAGAATCTTTTCGATTGTTGGCGTGAGTTTCATATCTAGGTTGTTCTCAAATTTCAAAATTTTTAGCATCGAATCTTTCAAAATGAATGTGATCAAGAAAGCAAAGGATTTCCTGCCTTGCGGCCATACCATTAGTCGTCGAATTGATGATGCCTGCAGCACTGTGCAAAATGATGTCTCTACTAAAGTTTCTAATCTGATGCTCTTCGGTGGAGGCTTAAGTCTAGACTTCGCTAAAAATCGTGTGGACTATCTCGCAGTCACTGGCCACTACATCGGTCACAATTGGTTGGTCCACGTTTTATACTTTTTCACTTAAAATATTGTCATCCAGGCAGAAAAAAACATGGTCCTGCTGTTTGAACCCGTTCCTGGAATGCAAAAGACAGCTGACAATGTTCGATTGCTCGTGGAGTCGAAACTTGGTGAATTAGGACTAAATCAGTGGGAATGAACAATGAAAAGGTAAGCGATTTTTCAGTTCAAGTTTCAACCTTATTTTTATAGTACTTTCCGTAACTCGCTACACTGGCTCGTTATCTTCTCTCCGTTCCTGCCTCATCGTCTCTTAGTGAAAGAGCCTTAAAAAAACTACGTTGCATTATGGTTGATTTCACTCGAAACCAGATGAGCGCAGCGAAAATCGCGTCTCTAATCCATATCAGAACTGCCTTTTTGAACACTATTTGAACTTGTCGATTTGTTGGCCTATTATATGTTTACTTCTCCTCGTTCGATAAATTTTCTTGGTTAAATCGTATTTTTAGTTAAAACTTTTAAATGTAAGAGAGAATCTAGATCGTAGACAGACATAAATTCTTTCAGTTTTTTCTAAATATGATGATAAAATCCTGAAACTAATGGAAATATATAAAGTCGTCAGATAGATATGATAAAATTAACTCCAACCAGCTCGCCCACTAAAAATAAGGATTTACATTGGAAACTATGTGGTAACCTCAAGTACATCACTTAAGTTCGTTCCCGCCTAAGGGCCAATATTATCTCCAATAAGGAAACCGAGTTATATAAATTTGAGATCTTCAGCCAAATTATTATTGATTGCGATTAGCGACCCAGATACTGCAACACTTTTGCCTCATACACGTCTTTACAAAAAATTAAAAAAAGGATAGAAGAATAATTACTAAAAAGTATATTATACTCTGAGGTACACTAAGGAGATGTACATAAAATAGAGGTATAACTGACTCTGACAATATATAATTGGCGATCCTATTTTATGCAAGTCTATACCATAAACGAAAAACTTGACCAAAATTTTGAAAAGAAAGACCAAAGAGTAGAAGAACTCTAAGTAAAAAAATCGATAAAAATCGATAAAATATTTTATCGATTTTTGCTATGACATAACGCCCCTAACGCCAAAGGCCATTTTATCGAAATCGATAAATTTATCGATTTGTCACACCATGCGAAAAATAAAGCCCCCGGGGCTCTATTAGAGGAAATACGGTATTTTAGGCCTTTTTTTGGATATTTTTTGGCGGCAATTTGAAATAATTTTATTATTCAAAAAATTTTTTTTGCTTTGTGATAAGGATAATACTCTTTTCCGGCCCAAATCCACTCAAGGCTAGGTAACGACGATTAGTATGATTGTTTGGACTAATTTCCGTAGTTCCTCCACTTATTCAACCTGTTTTTTTTCCTAGTCAATATCTCTATATAGTATCTGAACTATGTCTATCAAGTTTTTGACTACAAAGTTTGTTCGCAGCATAAGTGGCCTTAGAGTTGCCCTGGGTGGCCCTACTGAATAAGTGGCCCTACTGGCCCTACTAATAAGTGGCCCTACTGAAAACCATGATATCCCTATCGTGGTTTTTCGGTAGCTTAGGGACCTGGTGTCCACAAAATATTTAATGACATGGAGATATTGGCAGCACTTTGTTATATAACTTCGGGTCGCTCTACAAGAATCTGCAAAAAAATCTCTCAACGAACTCTTTGAAAAAGATATTACTTGAGGTTCCCTGGTTAGAGGAAAATGGGAAAATACTTTGCATTATGCGCATTATTCTGCTAAAAGTTTAGGATAGACTAAAAATCCAGTTGTCACAGTCTCGGCGCCAATATTGATATTTAACATCCTTAATCAATTTTCCATGACATGATTTGAAATTTTAGTTGTGATCTGTATGAAACAAGCATTCCGTCTTCTGCAAAAAAAAGTCCCTTATAAGCTCATGAGCATTCGAACAAATTCTATAGTGGTTGTTAGCGGCTGTACTGGTACTGGCAAGAGTGATCTGGGCATCGAGATCGCAAAAGCATTTGATGGAGAAGTTATCAGCGCAGATTCGATGCAGATTTACAAAGGTTCAGATTATTTCTCACAATACATTTTGTTTCAAGGATTCATGTTCAGGTTTGGACATTGTAACAAACAAAGTGACCAGAGAGGAGATGTGCGGTGTTCCTCACCATATGATGAGCTTTCTCGATCCTCGACGAGACAACTACAATGTGCATGAATTCCGAACAGCAAGTCTTGAGCTAATCGCAGATATGTGGAGAAGAAACAAATTGCCTGTTATTGTCGGTGGAACCATCTATTACGTTGAATCAATTCTCTACCAGAACTATTTGATCAACACTGACAAGAAACTATCGGGTATTTGTCTTATATAACTTTGCCCTAGTTTAATTTTATCGGCTAGTTTTTTTCTCAGTTTTTCGTTTGAATGATGTGTAGGGTGGTTTAACAAATTATTTCGTTTTTATAAATCTTCAGAAATTTGAGGATCTTTTTTGATCTTGCAGATCTAAAGCAATTTAAAATCACTTGAATTTTGTTGTTATTTATGTCGAAACCTAAATAACTTTTGATTTGACTTTGGTCCTCCTTTTATTCGAGTCATATCTGTATGTAAGCACAAAAACAACAAACGATCAAGGAAAAATAAAATTTTCCAATTTTTAGGAGGGAAATAATCTCGAATCACTATTATTCGATATATTTTCTTTTTCAGAAGAAACTAGAGAAATGTTAGATGCAGCTGGCACTGATGAGCTTTATCAAATCCTCTGCCAAGTTGATCCCGAGTCAGCACTGCAAATCCATCGAAACAACAAACCGAGAGTTAGGCGAGCGCTGGAAATTTTCTACTCAACTGGCAAGAGGAAAAGTCAGCATCTATCAGATCAAAAATGCAAAGCTTCTGGTACTTTATTGTTTGGTTTATCTCTAATTATGTGTCGTGGTTTTGAGATCGGAACCACTTGGGAGGATCTCTGCACTTCAAAAAGACGCTACTGATTAATCTCGGTACCTAGCATTGATATTAAAGTTGATCTTAAAGCCTAAGGTCTTTTAATTCAGATGCTGAGACAGGTGTGCTCGATGAACGGTTAAACAAAAGAGTGGGCAAGATGGCGGAGAAAGGGCTGCGAGAGGAGCTGGAAGACTTTTATTCTCAGGTTTGTGGTTTATTATTTGCGGTTTATTATATATAACACATTCTCTGAAAGAATGGTATTTTTTAAGCACAAAGAGTCATTGGAAAGCTTTGGTATCGGCCAGTCCATTGGGCTAAAAGAATTTATGCCGTACTTGAAGCTTGATGACCATGAAAGAATGTCCGGAAATGGCAGAAACCTCTTCAAAGAAGGCTGTGAGCTTCTCAAAGTACACACCAGCAGTACTGTCGTAGGCAAAAGAAGTGGCTGCAGTACAGGATCTTAAGCAGGGCCCAAACAAGAGAGGTGATATTCTGTCCATTTATATCGCCATAGCAGTTGATCAAAGTATTTTGGCCAATGTGACGATCGTTAAGATACCGTAAATATTCTGAAACATTTAAAAGATAAAAGTTGAATGTGTGAAATTGTGAACCGCGAAGTGTTTTGGGACTTGATGTGGAGAACATGACCTAATCTCATTTGCTAAAATATTGTTTGACCCAATCATGCTCATTGTTTGACATGTGATTTAAATCTGATAGTAATAACAAACCATGGTTTGTACTTATTTTATAGGTGGTAAGGGCTACCAGACAATTTCTAATATTTTTAGAATTTGTCGCGCGACATTTTCTAATATTTTTCGGTAAATTCGGTTGTTTTGTCCCGAATTTACCGAAAAATATTAGAAAATGTCGCGCGACAAATTCTAAAAATATTAGAAATTGTCTGGTAGCCGTGGTAAGACCCGACTTGCATGTCATGCTTGAGATTATGACTTGAACGAGTCATGAAAGCGCTTAATCTGTGACACAGAAACATTCACATTTATCTGACAAAATTTATCTGTCAAATGCAATTAATTTTCAGGTGCCGAAATTTATCAATTTGAATACTTCTTCCGATTTCCATGATGTGACTGTCCCGTTTGCTTTGAATTGTGTTAGTAATTTCCTATCTGAGCAGGAAGTCATAAGTGCCGAAGACTTGTCGCTACCACATGCTGCCTTGATGGAGCTACCAGACAGGGAACATCTTTCAAGGCTTGTCGATAGTGACTATGAAAGGTTTATCCCCATTTTTGCAAGACAAAATTATTTTGTCAGAATCGTATTTCAGGAAATCTAATCTTATACACATCTGTGAGTGCTGTCAGAAAGAACTGCATGGCCAAAAGGCTTGGGAAAGACACATAAAAGGAAAGCTTCATCGGGCTAATCAGCAGCGCCAGAAGACAAGTAAAGTAGAACAGATAGATGTAGAAAATATTGAATGTCTTTTGACAGATAGCGTATAGATTGAGGTCTTTTTCGGCATTGTCTGAGTTGTGTCTTAATAAAGGGACACGGACATTTCACCCCAGGACATTTCACCCCCGGGACAAAAAATTATTACATTTTATTTTTTTCACCCTATTTCTAACCTTTGAAATTGCTGTAACCAGCTTTTATTAGGCCTTAGGCTTTTGGCAGAGTAGGCTAGCGTATGTTAGTTGGGGTTAATCCGGAATCTGGGACTGATATGTGTTTACTTCTTACTGTAGTTTTGTGATGAAGAACTTATGGGGAGACAGAGGGGGAGGGCAGGGTGACGATTTGGGTACTAATTAGTACTTTATTAGTACTTTTTTGGTACTAAAATAGTACTAAAAAGTACATGGTACTGAATTAGTACTAAGTACTAATTTAGTACTATAGTACTAATTTAGTATCAATACTATTCAAATTAGTACTAATTTAGTATTATAGTACTATAATTTACGCTAATTTTAGATCAACTAATGGCTGAAAATGAAGAGTTGATCAAGCGTGAAAATAACAATATACACACAAAAACCACATCACTATTTTAAATCACTTCAAAGTTCAAAACAATAGTTTCGTACGATTTTTTCAAGTAAAAAGGCTTTAAAAGTACGGAACTCTTAGACAATCATGCTCCTTTAAATCAGAGTACGTAACTCAAAATTTTGAAAAAAGTACACTTGGCCAAAAAAGTACAATTGGTCATTTTTCGTCAAAAAGTGCCATTTTATCCAGTGTTTATTGATTTTTGAGCACCAAAAAAAGATTTTGACTAAAAACTTCAAAAAGGACAAAACGGAAAAGTGCCCGCGTTTGGGAAAAAGTGCCCGCGTTTTGTGGAAATGTGCCCGCTTTTTTTTGTGAAACCCCTTCATAACAAGGACTGAGTCTGCATATTTTTAGCAACCGTATGATATACCATCCATTTACTGCAAAATACTGCAGTTTCAGCTTCAAGAATCACGCTCATATGAAGCATAATGAATTTGACGGGTTAATTCAGAAGCGGGCATTTTTTCACAAAAAGCGGGCACTTTTTCACAAAAAGATGGCACTTATTTAAAAAAGCGGCCACTTTTTCGAAAAAACGGTCACTTTTTCGAAAAAGCGGGCACATTTTCACAAAACGCGGGCACATTTTCACTTTTTGACTAGAACGGAAAAACGCGGGCATTTTTTCACATAACGCGGGCACTTTTTCCCAAACGCGGGCACTTTTCGTATTGTCCCTCAAAAATAAAAAGATTTTGGGTCCCAAAAAAAGTACAAATCTTTTTAAAAAGTACAGTTACGTTCCCTGTTTTAAATGCATACTAAATGCTCCTAACTTATATTCTAGAAAAATCTTCTACTTTTTGGTGATATCTCATCAGCACAATTGGCACAATCAGCGCTTATCCTAACGCTAGAACGCAGTTAAGATAATCTCGAACAAGAAAACTTGCATGGTTTCACATTAAACTAGAGAGTCTCCAAGTTTTATTAGAAGTGCTCGCAGAAACTCTCCTTTGCGATCCACTGTAGGTTCTTCGCTCTTACTACCGACTGTAAAACGATAGCTTTTTGATGACCAACAATTTTTAAAACATATAGAGAACATTGAGCAAAAGACTCGAACATTCGCCTTAAATTTAATAGAGCAGTTTGAAAAATTAAAGTCTTAGGTTTCCTTTTTTACAATTTTAGGTGGACCCAAAACTCAATTTTTATCGACCAGAACTCAAAAAAATGTCTTTTTTGAGTTTCTGAGGTTTTTTTGAGTCGTTTTTCTATACAAATTTAATATAAAATTAAAAAGCGCCTAAATGAAGCTTTCTAGTGAACCAGGTTTCTCGGCACTTTCCCTTGTATCTACTGATCTGAGAAATCGCCAAACTATATCAAGACATCCTCATTATTACATTCAGATCGCTTATAAATAACGAATTTTTTAAGCTGTGTCTGTTGTGAGTTGAAAAATTAAAAAACAAAATGAATATACAACCACGAAGCAGCAATGCCTCTATATAAAATAACGGTACAGTCGAGTCTCGATATAACGCGACCCTTGGGACCCTAGAAAATCGCGTTATATCGGGGTAACGCAAAATAAGCTTTGTTTTGAGGTATTTAACCAATCAAAACATTTTTATTCAAGTATAACAACAAAATGAGTACATTATAACCTCAAAGTTGAACAATCGAAAGAAATCGGTGAGTTTGCTTTGTTTCTCATTCTTTTTTCGCTCTTGATAAAAGAATTCGTCCAGTTTGTCACTGTAGCTGAGGATGGCTGGATCGGTGCAGTTCTTCTTCACAAACAGACGAACGAGATCAATACTAAAAAGGCTGTTTGAGCTTCTTGTCGCGTGATGACAGCTTCTTCGGCTTCCTCTTCCATTGGCTCGCTGTCGCTAACGTCGATGTATTCCTGTTCCACTGCTGAGACTTCTGCCACAATTTCTTCGAGAATAAGTGCGCCGCCTGTAATCGAGAACATTAAAAAGAACAAAACAAGGAAAACAAACCTGTGTTCAATTCAGAGTCCACGTCGATGAAGTCTATCATACGTTATATTGAGGGCAGAAACCAAATAGATGACAGGTGTACGTTATATTAAGGTTTGTCTTCCTTGGTCCCTCCTGTTGTTTGATTGAGTGCTGCTATACCAAATTTGAGTGCTTGGGACATACCGAACTTGATTGCAAGGAATATACCCATCGGTTACATATAGGGTAAGTTTTACCGGGGGTCGGTTAAACCAAAACTAAACTTCCAAAAGCAAACTAAATTGCTCTCTATTTTCCCAAATAATGCACAATAATGCCGATAATGCACCACAAGCAAGGACAGATTCAACAGGGAGGGTTCGCTTATAAATAGCCAATAGCTTATAAATATTTGCTTATAAATAGCCATACGCACTGGATAAATGCCCTTTTTCAAAACGTCTTTTTTAGCCTAAATGTCTTTTTTAAAAAAATTGAGTCACGAGGCCTGGGTTTAATCCCTCAGGCATCCCCATCTAAAACAGTGTTTGTGAAAAGTGTTTTCGAAAATTTTTCTGATTTTTCCTGACATTTTGGCTATATACCTATATAAAAATCAACATATTCAATTTCCTGTGCTACAGTAGAACCTGGATACAACACCGCCCTGATATAACACGACTCAAAAACGGACCGATTTGGTCAGCTTTGACTAAAAGGTAGTCAAATGAACCCTCGATACAACACCACCCTATGGTCGCTCCCTTGGGTGGTGTTGTATCCAGGTTTGACTGTAAGAAGAATTCTTCTCTAGATTAGACGAAAAGGCATTAACCACGTGATTCAGCGAGAGTTGGGCTCTCGAATGGTCTATTACTCATACCTATAGCAGCGTTACCCACTGTTGATATTCCTTTGTAGAAATGATAAACTTGATGACTACAATGTTGCAGAAGCAGAAAAAGAGCAAAAACTGTATTGAATTGGTAAATATAACACACCAATTTTACAAGGGTACGTTATATCGAGGGTAACGTAAATATCAGTGTTATTTGCAAGGGTACGTTATATCAAGGGGTACGTTATAGCGGGGGTGAACTTATTCTAATTTGAAATGAATTTAACCAAAAGGTATCAAGGGGTACGTTATATCAAGGAGTACGTTATATCGGGGGTACGTTATATCGAGGTTTGACTGTATTGTAATATGTAATACATGTAATACTTTTTATTACTATTTTAGTACCAAAAAAGTACTAACAAAGTACTAATTTTGATTGAAATAGTACCAAAATCGTCACCCTGGGAGAGGGTCGGTATTCTGTTCTACGGTCGATTCATTTTTAGTATTGACTTTTCACACGACGATAACACACTTTTGTGTTTTAGGTTAGGTTTAGTCCCAACCTAGGCCAGCGTTCGTTAGGACGGACTCAAACATCTGTTGTTGCGCATTGCTAAGCACAAGAAAAATGGTGAAAAAATTGGCTTTTTATACAATTTACGGCATTTCTCTATCAAACTCGTTACTACTCATTTGCACCCAACTCATTTGCGCCCAACTTGTTTGAGCCCAACTTATTTGAGCTTAACTGTATATTCCAACTATATTGTAATATTAAAAAAACCACTGACGGACTGAGATAATTGTCTAGATATGTGATCGTTTGCGCCCAACTCATTTGCGCCTTCCTTATTGTTTCTCAAAGTTTTCAATCTGTGGTTTATATTTTGTGATTCAAAAATTCTTCGCTGTTATTTTACTACTCGTCTGTATTTTTCTTGATTAGTATTTTTGTGTTTAGTGTTACGTCGATAGCTATTAACGTGAATAATGCCTGGCTAACTAAGAAACCAGTGCAACCTCCTAATCAGGTATGATAATGTTGTTTAGCTTCAGATTCTACTTAACCCTCTAATCTTTACTTTTCGAGGGAGTTTTGACGCTATCCAACGTAGGAGAGCTATGTCTGATAATATACAGCTACAAAAACAGAAAGAGCCGTGTAATTAACTCGGGAATGGTTCAGAAGTCGAGATGCATGAGTTGTGCGTGTAACGGAACAGCAAAAACAAATTTCGGCTCTGTGGAAAATCTGCTTCTTCTCAATCCAATCCTCACAGAAAACCAGTTATTTGCTTTTCCAATCAACGAGGTTTTGCAAGACCATGTCTCAAGGCAGAAGAAAACAGTAGGTGCCAGCAGTGTCAAAAGGCGGTCTATGAAATCGAATGGTTGGAACATTTCACGCAAACTCAGAATGGTGATAGATTTTCGCTACACGACTCCAGGTAAACTCTTTATTAATTGCTTTTCCTAATGTTAAACTTTTAGAATGACTGAGTCAAGGACTTCGGACTTTTTCATTTGTCGGAGAACGCATTTGCCAATGTTCAGGTGAGAAATTTTATCTCGCGTATTTTATTATCAATGAAATGGTTTTGTCGGGTCAATTGCACTTTAGTAGTCCAATGGAATTTCACTAGTCCGACAGAATTTTAGAAGTCAAATCATTAAATAAAGAATTGAAAGAATAAAGAAGGATTAAAGAATCTAAACAAGGGAATAAGGGCTGTATTGGAAGGGGAACCCTTTGATGTTTTTTATGAGAATCTAAACTTAACGAGACTGCTTCAGTCCCACTACTTATTAACGAGCATTTTTCAATCTTTCTCAACTCAATCAGAAGTATGGTCATTCTTAACCAATCTCGATCACATATGTGGACAATTATCTCAGCCCGTCAGTGGTTTTTTTAAATATTACACTTTAAAAATGAGGCGGGCGCCAATGAGTGGGTGCAAATAAGTAGGAACCATCAAACCCCATGGGGTATCATTTTTCCAACCCTAAAAATTGGGAAAATTTGAAGTTGATTTTGAGAATTGTGGGTACTTAACCAAAATCTGAAAAGTGGAATCAGGAGAGCTCGTGCTAATTAAGAAATCACAAATAACGGATTTGTAAAACATTTGCTCTAGGCTGAGATATAAGGTCCGTAGAGTGGGGAATTATTAGAGAGTGGGGAATAAATTATAATTGTTAGTTATTCGAAAATGATCCTCAAAATTGAGGCTGTTGCTACTATCTCTTTAGATAATATGTATTATTCAGGATGGTGAAATGTCCCGGGGTGAAATGTCCTGGGGGTGAAATGTCACGTACCCTTAATAAAGATATAATATTGTAATGGTTTCTGTTTCGAAGATTGCTACGATGCATTCTCAATTTCACGTCACTCGACGTTAATTGAACTTCTCCTGGTTCGACTATTTTTTATGAACTATGTTTTTGCAGCGTTTTACATTTTTTGCAATGATTCCGAATATATCGATCGTTTTTCGAAATTTCAATACAGTCTACTCTCGATACAGTGTAGCTCCCGGGGATCGGAAAAATATACACTATATCGAGAGTACACTATACAGTCGACGCTCTCCATAGCGTCGCTCCCCATTGCGTCCAGCTCTCCATTGCGTCCGCCTTTTTTTGTTTGGTTGGTTGTCTATGAAATTACCTATAAGCGACTCTCCCCATTGCGTCCGCTCTTCATTGCGTCCAGCTCCCCATTGCGTCCGGGTGAGGCTGGTCCCGACATTATAATTAACGCTCTCCATTGCGTCCGCCTGTTAAATTAGGGACAAAACGTGAAAATGGGTTGTAAAAGCCAATTATTTTTATATGTTCTGCAAGGAAAACATTGTTCACAACATTGTTTTTGCACTGCCAGTGTTCTTTTCGTTTTCTGAAATTTTGTGATCGTGTAGTTTTTTTGTGATCATATAGTTATTACCAGTGATGTGCTCCCGAAAATTTCGGCTCCTGCTCTTGGCTCTTGCCCTGAATTTTTTGGCTCCTGCTCTGGCTCTTGGCTCCTGCCTTAAAATTTTTGGCTCCTGCTCTGGCTCTTGGCTCTTACCTCCAAAATTTTGGCTCCTGCTCTGGCTCTTGGCTCCGGCCTCTATAATTTTGGCTCCTGCTCTGGCTCTTGGCCCCAAAAATGATTTTCTGATTTTTGATCAAATCTCGCCACAACAAAAGTATTTTATTTTTTCACTCTCAACCATAAATCCGATCACAAATTACAACTTTCTAGATACATATTACAGTAAAATACAAGCTGTGAATTAAGTAGTTCAAATGAAGTTCTGTTTCGGTGACGGGCTGTGGCTAATCCTGCTTGAGAAAATACCCTTTCTATTGGAGCACTTGTAGCTGGAATAGACAGCACTTCCAGAGCTAGTGTTGCAATTTGCTTTGAGTTCTAAACGAAAACTTTTGAACAACCTGGCTTCAAGTAAGTCTACTCACGGAATCGATGAAATTACACCACCACTTGAGAGGATCTACGCCTATTGCTGATGCGTTTAGAACACGGTTCAACAATTCTCGGATACGCGACTTTGCACTAGAGACAATGACATCCCTCTGAAGAGAAGAAATCAATGTCGGTAAGTTCCATGTTGTCCTCAACGTCTTCAACTTCTTCTTCCAATGCTCCTTCGAATTCCTCTGATATTAGCTCCGGATCAATGTCGACTATAAATGACGATATCATCAAGGAAATCAACAAAGTTTACTATTAAGAAATACCTGCTCGAATTTCATTAAAGCCTTTGATCATATTACTACCAGCGTCAGTCACAACTTTAAAAGCGTTAAAGAGGGACAATCCATATTCAGCCAGAATTTTTTCAGTCTCACGCCGGATGAGTTGACCAGTATGTGATCCTTTGAGTTGCTGCAACCCCAAAAAGGCCCTACGGAGAATCGCACTTGCGTCACAGTAGTGGAGCGTAACACCTGAATGATGTTGAAAAAAGTAGCTCAGATAAAGTTGTTGCAAAAAATTGCCTAAGTAGCCGCTCTTCATACTGCTATCGGTCCAAACGTCACATGTTAAAGAAAATCGATGCGAAATTTTGCTGAGCTCTTCCTTAATTTTGACCTTCTGATGCTTGAATTGATTGAGGACCAGACTTTTAGAGTGTTGAAGCTAGATGGCAACTTAAAAGTTAAAATAAAACACTTATTAAAACGGCTCAACATTACCTCATAACTTGGGCACATAACGTGAAACAATTTACGGACTAATGGATGCAGAAATATGTTTATGGGCAAAGAGGGTATCGACAAAACTGCGGCTAGAACGCTCTGAATTCTCTTGAATCTAAAAAATCTCTTACAGATACCTAAATACAGCAAAAGAAAAATAGTTACTTTTCTTTTGGCTCACCGCTTCCTTCATTTTGGGAGAGACAGATCTTCTTAGCTGGCTGCTCTTTGTCCGTATGCTTCTTCACCCAGTGATTGGATAATGCTGTTTTGTGTTTTGCAATTATCTTGAATTTACAGACGTGTAGAACAAAGCTGGAAGTAGGAAAAAATACCAGTTGGCACTCGTTGCATTTCATTTTGAATTCCCCAGCACTTCGATTTCTGTGAGCGTCAAAAAAGTCTAATTGCCTCTAAAATGGCGAAACAAGCCAAAAAAAAGTGTGCTCCTACGTGGGATTGAACCTGCAACATTTTAAAAAAATCATTTTATGCCGAAAAACGCGAGCACTTACGCACTGCGCCATGGAAGCCACTTTTTCAAATCTAAATGGCTTCCCCCTTTAAAGGACCATGATTTTTGCGCGCAGCGACTGTCCCCGCCAATTCAATTTTTTTTCCTTATCATTGAACTTCTATGCGGACTTTTCAACTTAGTTTCTAACAAAACAAGGCCTAGAATTTACCAAGTTGAAAAATCCGTACACAGGTTCAATGATTAGGAAAAAAATTTGAATTGGCGGGGGGGGGGGTGCAGTCGCTGCGCGCAAAAACCATGGTTCTTCAATGAAATATTTCCTTAGACTAAGCATTTCAGTATTGTCAGAATTATCTACCCACAAACGCACTCTAAGCTTCCAACTGGCTAATTAATTCTTCAACCTTTACTGCTCTGGCTTCAATCGCGTGACCTCTCCCTCTCGCTACCCTCGTTACATATCTTTTTGGTTCTCCCAGTTTCGGCAAAGATGAATTGATGAATGAAGATGAAATGCCAAGAATTTAAGTTTGTAGGTCATCGTACCCTCTAATTGAGCAATTTGGTGCTTTTATTTTTGGCAACGTCGATTATTGATTTCTTATCCTTTAAAGTATTCACACTTCGATCTATTCAAGAACTCATTGTTCAATTTACAAAAATAGATAAATTTAAATTTCAGAAACAACAAATTTAATGAAATTAGAAAATAAACTCTCTATCAAGAGTCGTTCCTTTGTCGGGAGTGAGGAAGATATACACTGTATTGAGAGTTTCACTGTATCGAGTTTGCACTATATCGAAGGTATGGTTCCTTATGTTTTCAAATTAACCAACCGAATCGTAAAAAATACACACTGTATCCAGAGTTACACTATATCGATAATGCACTGTAATTTTACCAATAAGAAAGCCAGTTTGCGATGGTTAAAGCTTTGAAAAAGGACGGCTATATCTATCACAATTGTAAGTGTAAGTGTAAATATGAGGTGTCTTCACAATACCGAAAACATTTACATTCACACTTACATTTACACTTACGCCTTCACAATACGAATGTAAATGTAAATGAAATTTTTTGACTTACCCTGACTTTTATTTCCAAAAGTCAGTTTTTTCAACCCAACTACCTATTTTTTAAGTTTTTATAACTAGAATTGAACTAATCATCATCAATAAAGCACTTTTAGTATTCTCTGAAAATACTTGAATTCGAATTTCATTTACATTTACATGCGTATTGTGAAGGGGTAAGTGTAAGTGTAATTGTAAGAGGTGTTCACAATACCAAAAACATTTACACTTACATTTACACTTGCACTTACAATTGTGATAAGGCCATTAGCGTTCATTCTCCTACTTGCACAATTACCTGTCTTTTATGCTTTATTCGTTAAATAAACTTGGAAATATCACCGGGTAAAAAGCATTTTAGATTTTACGATGCAAACGCAAGACTTGTTGGCAGTTTCGAGCAAAAAATTGGCTGAAAAAATATTGAGTAAATGAGTATGGCACCAGGTCGACATTATGGTTTGAAGTAAATGACTAAGGTTTCATGGGGTTATAGGTGCATCATAGGGGTAGATATCTCCAGCTTCTGGTGATCCTCCGTATGCATGCTCATTGGGTGGTAAAAAATAGGTTAAAGTACTTCAGACTCGACTACGAAATATTAGTCATATACATGGTGACGCAAGAAATTCTCCCGCTTAATTTTTGCCATGACTTTTTTTGAAGCCTCATTTTTTCGTAATCTTTTTTTATTTTGACAAAATTAATCCGTTTCTGTCTTGTTTTTAATCCGTTCCGTTAAAGCCTACGTTCCGAGAACCAGTTTGACTCATTAAGCAATAATTTTTATTGTAAGGTTTCCGAAATATGATCACTCAAAGTTGCCTACCGTATTTTCTCTATTAAACCCTCACTGGGGATTATTTTTCAACCCCTAAAAAATCAGAAATATTTGGGGTCGATTTCGAGATTTTCGGGTACTCAACCAAAATCTAAAAAGTGGAATCAGGAGTGCTCGTGCTAATCGAGAAAATGCAAAAAAACAGATTTGCAAAATGTCTGCTCTAGGCTGAGATATAAGGTCCATATAGTGGGGGATTATTAGAAAGTGAGGGATTAATAGAGAAAAAACGGTACTCATTTTCTTTTTTATCTAAATCTTAACGGTTATCTAATCGGTAATCTTGATACCATTGTCGAACAAGTTTTAAACTTTATTTGCTATTTTGTTTCATAAATTATGATCTCGGTTTTATGTCATACCTGTGCTTTTAGATACCCATAACGCCCTTCACAGATGCTCAGAAAGCCGAACACTTGTGAGCTGGTTTATCGAAGAAAAACTTGATGCAAAATTCACAATTACCCGATTTCACAGGAGGGAGAATTATGAACCACACGCTGTTGCTCAGCCCCACTTGCATAAAACGATCTCTAAAGTGGCCGTCGCGTTCCCCTGACCTCACACCGTGTGATTTTTTCCTCTGGACATCAAAACCAACTAACATCAAAACCCAGGTTTACAGCGCTCCAATGAATAAACTTTGTGAACTTCGCGATCGAATAGAGAATACCTTCCAACAAATGCCCCAAGCAATGGTTGATCGTGTTATCGACTCCTATGATCGACGTCTCAGGAAATGTGAAAAATTAAATGGTGGCCACGTTGAGGCTTATTAAAATTATCGAAAAATTATTTTATGTTGTTCTGTCATTTTGGAATAAATGTTTTTAGAAAGTTCTTTTTTTTACGAAATTGATCAGAAAATGAGTAGGGAACTTTGAGTGACCATATTTCAGAAACCTGATCTCTAAAGTGGCTGCCGCGTTCCCCTGACCTCACACCGTGTGACGCCGGTGGGTGAATTAGTCAGTCTCTTATACTCTCTCAGGCAGCTGAAAATCAGAAACGGATTAATTTTGTCAAAATAATGAAAGATTAAAAATAAATGTGGCTTCAAAAAGTTATGGCAACAATTAAACGGGGGAATTTCTTGAATCACCCTGTATTTTAAAAATTATGACTAATTAAGCTGAGAGCTCAAATGGTAGTCAAAATATTTGTCGTTTAATGATAATGATAGTTCCCTGGCATTTTTTCAAAATTTACCTATATACCACTCGTTGGACGAAAAGGGTTGACCAGACTTGGATCCGTAGTATGAGTCGCCGGTGGGTGAATTAGTCAGTCTCTTATACTCTCTCAGGTAGCTGAAAATCAGAAACGGATTAATTGGGATAGTAATGAAATGCAAACTTACATATAGAGCTTGTAGATAATGTAGAGGAAGAAGATCTCCAGCAAAGCTAGGGCCAGATACACGGCCATGATCATGTAGCCGAGGGAAATTGTGGCTAAAACCCATTAGTGTCGCTTATATATTTCAATAAAAACAAAAACACTGACAATCATCACTCATGTAGTAATCACCATGACCCAACAGTCTGCGGATCCCTTTGTAAGCGCCGAAAATCAGCAAAAGTGCAACCACAAGAACGACAATCAGCATGAAGAGGATGAAGAAAATCTAATGATAAATTTGTAGGAAGTTTAATCAAGGAGCACACAGCGTGTCAGAATGACTAAGGATGGTATTTTTTTCTCACCGCAAAACACTTGAAAATCACCGCAAATTATTTTTTTCTCACCGCAATTTGATCTTCCCGCAAAATACTTTTTTCTCACCGCAAAAATACTTTTTTCCCCCGCAAACCTAATTTCTGTCCAAGACCAACCAAATTCTGCTTAATTTTGCAAGAATTCAAATTTTTCAGCCTGAAAGTGACTTGGATTGGTCAGAATCCCACCCCGGAATGGCCGTAAATACCCCAAATAACCCCCCCCCACCAAATAACCCCCCTGAAATAACAACCCCCCCCCCCCCCAAATAACCGGGTTATTTGAGGGGGTTATTTGGGTATGTTTTTCAGGGTATTTTTTGTCTTGAAAGGAAGTCATGTTATTTCGATATTTTTACCTGTTTATTGTCCCCTATCCACCTGGAGGGTAGGTATCAACCCAAAAAAGTTTCCATTTAAAGTAGCCTAAAGTATTCGATTGTAGGAAAAATAAACGATGGTATCCCACCCAGAATCGGGAGCTGAACACGGTTTGATAGCACCAAAACAGCGAATTTACTTTCCAAAACCTCAATACCAACGTACTTCCCTTTTGAAAATAGATTCAGTTAATATATATTGAATTAAATTTTCCTTGAACCATTCTCGACCATTAATATCCCAGGTACACAGAAAAGTACTCCTCCTTGGGTACCTACTTGTTCTCCATGTACCTACTCGTTCTCCATACAACCGGTTACCCGGTTGCAGCTATCATGTAGCTATCATGCAGACTGAGAGTAAATTTTTTTTTCTTTTTTGGGTTCCAAAACCGGTTTTCTCAACAAATTTGGACACGCTGAAGATGGTTTAATAATGGTAAAATGCCGTTTTGAAGGGTATTTCTTGAGTTTTGGTAAAATAGAGTTTTGGTAAAATCAATCATTTCACAATATTCAGAAAATACTATACAAAACCTTATTTTACTATTATCAAACCATCTTCAGCATGCCTGAATTAGTCCAGAAAACGGGTTTTGGAAAATGAAAACGAAAAAAAAATTAGCTCCAAGTGAACGACCACTTGGTTTTGTTGTACCCAGGTAGTCGTACTTAGGTTGGGGAACTCAGGTAGTGTAATGGTACTTCGGTATAATATTTTCGTCTTGTGAAGAACTTTTGAAACTCAAAATATTTTCTATGATCCAACTACTGTTCTACTGGATGATCCATGCACCAACAAAACCAAGTGGTCGTCCTTGGATGAAAAAAATCTTTACGTTTTTCACGTTCCAAAACTTACTTTTTGGACTAATTCGGGCATGTTGAAGATGGTTTGATAATAGTAAAATAAGGTTTTGTATTGTATTTTTGGGATATAATTGTTTTACCAAAACTCGATTTTACCGAAACTCAAAAAAATACTCGAGAAGGCGGCATTTTACCACTATCAACCATCTTCAGCATGCCCGAATCTGTCCAGAAAACTGGTTTTGGAACCCGAAAAAGTAAAAAATTTTTTACTCCAAGTTGACGACCGCTTGGTTTGGTTGGTTAAGACAAAAAAAATCAAATTCCCCAAAATTTTCACTGAGGGTTCGAGTGAGAGGGAAAGGGCAATCCGCTAATTGGACACAGGGCTTTAGGGTAGGTACCTACCTACCCTCCAGGAGGATAGGGGATAAGAAACAGGTAAAAATATCGAAATAACATGACTTCCTTTCAAGACAAAAAATACCCTGAAAAACATACCCCAAATAACCCCCTCAAATAACCCGGGTTATTTGGTGGGGGGTTATTTCAGGGGGGTTATTTGAGGGGGGTTATTTGGTGGGGGGGGGGTTATTTGAGGGGTCATGTCACCGCAAAATACTTTTTCTCACCGCAAAAATACTTTTTTTCCCCGCAAACCTAATTTCTGTCCAAGACCAACCAAATTCTGCTTAATTTTGCAAGAATTAAAATTTTTCAGCCTGAAAGTGACTTGGATTGGTCAGAATCCCACCCGGAATGGCCAGAAGCCCCTGAAAGTTGGTTTTTTGGGGGTTTACTAAAGGGGAGGGGGGTGAACCTTTTGCGAAAAATCGATCGAGCGGATCAGATTTTGGGTCCGATGGGCTTAATCGCTCAAAATTTTAGGTTTATGGTGGTTTTCAAAATTTTTAGTATGAACTAACCAAACCAAGTGGTCGTCCACTTGGATCAAAATTTTTTTTTACGTTTTTATGTTTTAAAACCTGTTTTCTGAATTTATTCAGCTATGCTGAAGATGGTTTGACAGTGGTAAAATGCTGTTTTCTCGGTATTTTTTGAGTTTTGGCAAATAATTGATTTTATCAAAATCAATTATTGAGTAATACTCAAAAAATACTCGAGAAAACGGCATTTTATCACTGTCAAACCATCTCAAGGTTCCCTAATTGGTCCAGAAAACAAGGTTTGGAACATAAAAAACGTAAAAAAAAATTTGATCCAAGTGGACGACCACTTGATTTGGTTAGTTCAGACTAAAAATTTTGAAAACCACCATAAACTAGAATTTGAGCGATTAAGCCCATCGGACCCAAAATCTGATCCGCTCGATCGATTTTTCGCAAAAGGTTTACCCCCCCCCTTTAGTAAACCCCAAAAAACCAACTTTCAGGGCTTCTGGCCATTCCGGGGTGGGATTCTGACCAATCCAAGTCACTTTCAGGCTGAAAAATTTGAATTCTTGCAAAATTATGCAAAATTTGGTTGTTCTTGGACAGAAATTAGGTTTGCGGGGGGAAAAAAGGGCTGTAACCGTTTTGGAAAATTTCTTTTTGAAATAGTCGATTTTGGGAACAGTCGATTTTGGGAGCAGTCGGTTTTGGGAGCAGTCGATTTTGGGAGAAGCATTTTGAAAAGTCTTCTTTTTGGGACAAATAAGTTCCG
Source organism: Ditylenchus dipsaci (assembly GCA_004194705.1). Taxonomy (NCBI): domain Eukaryota; kingdom Metazoa; phylum Nematoda; class Chromadorea; order Rhabditida; family Anguinidae; genus Ditylenchus; species Ditylenchus dipsaci. The sequence goes on along the minus strand of SADC01000876.1, from coordinate 24,578 downwards.
ATAATAACTATTTTCGGAATTTTTTTTTCAAAATTTACTTATTTTGGAAAAATTTTCTTCGGAATTTACTTAGTAGGCAGAATAAATTGAGGATTTTTTCACTTTCGAAGAAATGCTTTAAAAAAAATGCTCTTATGCTTGGAATTCAAACCCGCTCTCAGTTTTCCGAAAAAAGAAACCATGGTGGTCTGGTCGTTCAGGGCTCAAGGTATCAAGTCTGGAATTTAAACTCGGCACTGTTTATCAGAGTCAGTAAGTCTTTGCATGGTCTCTTTCCTGTGTTTTTACTCATGTGGTTTAGGCTCATAGTCTCGGTCTCTAATTCTTACTCAGGGTTGATTTGCACAGTCACTGATTCTGTGGTGTCGGTTCGCCCAGAGTGGAGGCTGTGGTGGTCGAAAACCCATCACGGTGCATGTGATCACCAATCCAGTTATGTATGTTGTTTTGTTCGACTTTTTTTTCAGGGATTTTTATATTTTGGTTAAGGTTCGAAATCTCATGCCTGGAATTCATACCCGCTCTCATTTCGTTCAGGGTTAAAGTCTCATGTTGGAAGATAGAGCTCTCTAAGATTTCAAGTGGACGATGACTCTTGAGTACGGTTTCAAGTAATCATAAATTTGCTCAAGTATGTTACCAAGTTGATATTTGTTAAAATTCAGGTTCCACTTTTTCAGGTTTCAAGTCTCATGTTGGAAACTCAAGCTCGCAAACACTTGAATCAATCGTTGGTTCTCGAGTAAGGTTGACTGTTAAATCCCTATATTATCACGTGATCGGCTCATTTTCAGTCACGCAGTTCTGAAGCTGAAGAATACGCAATGCCGTTTAAATGAAATTTTTTTCAAGCTATGATGTAAGGAGCACTTCATGGTCACTTATTTCAAGGTGTCGGTACGCCTGGAATAGGTTGCTGTGGGGCTTAAAGTGGTCATTCAATCGCTCAAGTATGTTACCAAGTTGACTTTTGATCAGATTTAAGTTACATTTTGTTCAGTCTCGAGTTGGAAACCTAAGTTCGCTAACACTTTTATCGAACGTTGGCTGTCGAGTAAGGTTGACTGTTTCATTCCTCATAACTATAACTTTATCAGCTTATTTTTAGTCGAGCAATTTTCCAGCTGAAGAACACGCGATGGCGAAAAAGACGTTTCAAGGTACGATGTTAAGAGCACTCCATGGTCACTTTTTTCAAGGTGTCGGTACGCCTGGAATAAGTTGCTGTGGGGCTCCGAGTGGTCATTGATTTGCTCATGTATGTTATTAAGTTGATCTTTGTCAAGATTCAGGTTCCACCTTTTCAAGTTTCAAGTCTCATGTTGGAAACCGAGACACTAACATTTCATTTCAACGTTGGCTCTTGAGTAAGGTTCACTGTGGCTTAGAACTATCATTAGACACCTACTTAAATACACCCGAACAACCAGCGGGCATAGAACAATCATCGGGCACCCCGTGGACACACCTGAACCGTTAGCGGGCATAGTACTATCATCGGGCACCCACTTGGATACACCTGGACGACCAGCGGCATAGAACTACCATCGGTACCCACGTGGATAACCCGAACCACCAGCCGCTTAGAACTACCATTAGGTACTCACTTATATACATCCGAACAAGCAACGGGCATAGAACTACCACCGAATACCCACTTGGTTACACACGAACCACGAGCGGGCATAAAACTATCATCGGGCACCCCCGTGGATACACCCGAACCATCAGAGGGCATAGAACCACGATAAGATACCGACGTGGATACACCCGGAACCACCGGGTACCCACGTGAATACACTCTAACGACCTGCGGACATAGAACTACCATCGGGCACTCACTTGAATACGTCCGAACAACCAGCAGGTATAGAACAATCATCGGGCACCCCCATGGATACACGCGAACCATCAGAGGGCATAGTACTATCATCAAGCACCACTTGGATACACCTGAACGACCTTAGAGCACGGAACTACCATCGGGCACCCACTCGAATACACCCGAACAACCAGCGGGCATAGAACAATCATCGGGTACACCTAAACCACTATTTTCGGGCCCAAACCACCAATATCGGGCCCCAACCACCAGGACGGGGAGTAAACCACGTGGTCTCACCCAAACCACGAATATGGGGCCCAAACCACGTTGTCTCACTCGAACCATTAATATGGGAGCCAAACCACGTAGGCTCACCCAAACCACCAATATCAGGCCCCAACCACCAAGACGGGGCCCAAACAACGTGGGCTCACCTAAACCACCAATACCGGGCCCAAACCAGCAATATCGGGCCCAACCACCAGGACGGGAACCCCAAACCACGTGAGCTCACCCAAACCCCGAATATGGGGCCCAAACGCGTGCGCACATCTGAATACTCACGAAAGCTGGTTCAATGCGGCATCTGGCGCATAGGCGCTTTCTAGTAAATTCTCTAAAATTTAGGATCGACCATAGCGGATCGGGTACCTACCTAGGTACTAATTCGCTACTAAGATTCTAGATAGTTAAAGCAGCATTTTGGTCTTAACAAACAATTTTAAGCACATGATTTTAGATTGAATAGTACGGTTTGTTCGGCATTCGGAGGTGATAAAAACTTTGTGGAGCAATTGGCTGTGGAATAATTGACCTAGGGTTTTTAGGTAGGTATGCCAAGAAGGTGGGTAATAGGGTTGGCAGCGGTTTATTAAAAAAGCAGAAACAGAAAAAGAAGCAAAGCAACTGTTCTTATTCTTGAAAAAAAAACAGAAGCAGAAAAACAGAACCCGGGTGCAGCCTTGAAAAACATAGCTAATCATGGCTCTAGGTAAATTCATCCTAGGTAAATTATCCTCCGGTAAATTCATCTTCTAATTTTTTCGTGACAGGAATAATTAGCTGAAGATATTTATTCGTTATTTCAATAGTCCTCATCTACCTGCAGTGGCACCGGTCCACCCTCAGAGGCTCAGATATACATTCAATGATCCGGATCTTCCCTCAACAGTAAAGATGTACCCTTTCTGGTTCAGATATACCCTTTACAGTTCAGACCTCCCTAAATGGTCCAGGTCGACCCTCAATAGTACCAGAGTAGGCCCAGAAAGTAAAAACCTGTTCAAAATCTATAATTTTTACCTAGATTTTGCTTTTAAAGGGTTGAAATTTGGTCAAAAATACTCTAAAAAGACCGTCTACCCGAGAAGAAAGTGATGAAATTTTTTGACAAAATTCCATTTTTTATTAAAAAAATGAGTTCGAGAGGTGATTTTGGGTCACTTTTAAAAAAACCGAGTATGAGGGGGAACTAAAGAAGTGCCGGTGCAACAACCCTAGCACTACGTGTATGCCGTGGTGCGCAGAACAGATAAATTTATCTGAACCGATAAATGTGCATAACGGAATTTTGCAGCTAATTCTCGTAATTTTGCAGCAAATGTTTCATAAAATGACTTGGTATGCTCAGAAACCCACCCTGGAGTGCCAAAAGCCCCTGAAAGTTAGTTTTTTGGGAGTTTACTAAGGGGGGGTGAACTTTTTGCGAAAATTCGATTGGGCGGATCAGAATTCCGGTCCGATGGGCTTAATCGCTCAGAATTCCACCCTAGACCACTCAAACCACCATAAATCTGAAATTCTGAGCGATTAAGCCCATCGGACCGGAATTCTGATCCGCCCAATCGAATTTTCGCAAAACGTTGACATGTGGAGAATACATGTTTGAGTTCCTTCTAACGTACGCTGGCCTATTCTGCACCTAAGCACAAGACACAAATAGTGGGCTACTGTAGTGTAGAGATGATCCACAGTCCTGCTCCCCGAATAAAATTCAAAAAGTATGATAATGAAAATTAGGGATCAGGACGAAAGGACCCGCCGAAACACCCCCGCCGAAACGCAACCGGCCTGTAACAGCACCATATAGATATTTTTAGCATAAATTTAATTAACGGCTTTGCTGTAAAAAAGATTCTAAATCACTTTATATGTATCATAATGCTTTTAAAACATGTTTTTCGATCAGTAAAGCAATTTTTTAAGAAAAAAGCTTTTAGCGAAAATTGACTTTTCGCATGGAGAACCAAGGTAAGCCATCATAAAAGGTACCTTCCTATCCCGAAAAGATGGAATTGGAACATAGTTTTTTTAACTGGGGCTTACCGCATAGAGAAGCTCTGTATGCATACATTTTTCGTGCATCCAGGGTCACTTTCGAGTAATTGTGTCTGAGGTATGTGTGTGTGTGTGCGAGTCTCAAACCCAAGCAACCAAGGCCCCCTGCGCCCCTTCGGAGCGCAGGGGCTTGAGAGTTAGAGATGCGCGCACTCAATAACCTTACACGGGAACATATGGTAGTGTCCATGCGATATGGAAAAACCCTATATACCATTCGATAGATAATCGAAAATGTTTATTTGACCTAAAGATCCTTTTCTGCGTCAATGTCGATTTTGGGGGTGAAAATGAGTTTGAAAGTTAAGTACAGTCGACGCTCTGTATAACGACGCTCCACGGGGTTTCAAAACTCGAATTTGTGTTCAGTAGGGATTTTTGCGCCAATTCAAAAATTTCATCCTAGTTTATCAATTTATGTTAATTTTTCATTTTCCTGTGCTTCAGTCATTTATGAATAATTTGTAGCAAGTTTTGTCAAGTTTCTGACTGTAAGATTCCCTGTGATCTGGGCTATCGATAGAGCCATCACTCACTCAAAAACCATCGAAATTTAGAAAATTTTGATTGATTATCCTTAAAAAATATCGAAATAAGAATTCGGGTGTCGTTCTAAAAAAGCTTGAATGCTCTTTTGAATTGATTCTTCTCTGAGAAAAGCAATCTAGGGATTGATAGAGGAGTAATTTACTGCATTTTGATACCAAGGACGTATGCAAAAATGCAAATTTAGGGTGTCTTATGCAAAATTTAGATGGAAAACGCAAAAATCCTTATTTTCACTCGAGAAAATGCCAGTTGTTTGCTGTTTATGCTCTCTCGTTTGTAAAACTCTTGGTTTTGAAAATTCTATTTTGGTAAAAAGATAGAAGAGATTCTTAACTTTCTTTTGGTATATAAAGATGCTAAAAAAATACAAAATTTGAAGTTTTCGATACAAAATAAATTCGAAATAATTTTAGGTCTGAAGATGGTTTCCACCAGAAGGATGTGCGCTAAGTCAAGTGGACTGTCTCTCTCCGAAATTCGTGCAGCCGCAGTCAAGAAAAGATGGGGAAAAGAAAGGCTGAAGAAGCAGAAACTAGATGAAGCCAAAATTCAAGCTGCCGAACAAGCAAACATGATGCGTAGAGCTCGTCTATGTAAGTAAATTTTTTGGTGGTTGTATTTTCCAATGTTTGCGAAATTTTGGAAACATTAAGATTTTTGTAGCAAAATTGGCCGAAGAAAAGGAAGAGCGGTCAAAACAAGCTCAAGATGATGCCGAAGCCAAAGAAATCCTCTGATGCCGATGACTGCCATGAAATCTGGTCAACTGAGAATGAACTTTTCGGCCAGTTGCAATTCAGAGTGTTCAAGTAGGTGACTTGCAAAAGGAAGTCGTTTGGTGAGCTCGATAGCATTTATCGATGTTTAGTGTAAATTTGGTCCTATTTTCAGGTTCGCGACTGGTGATCTCAAGCTTCTGAGCGCTTTGTACGGCCACATGGGATCAGCGTCAAGTCATCCTTGCTTACTGTGTGAAGCACCGAAAGAAGCTTTTCGGAACAAAGAAACTCATTCAGCCCGGTCTCTAACACTCTATCTCAACCAAGGAGGCTCAGTGGTTTGGGTGTGTCGCGCGTTTTTGGCCCCATATTGGTGGTTCGTGTGTGGCCACGTGGTTTTGAGCCCCATTCTGGTGGTCTGGGCCGAACCAGGTGGTTCGGATGTGCCCATATGCGTTGGGCCTCTTCTGGTGGTCTGGGACCAATCCTGGTGCCACTACCTACTCCACCTGGCCAACTAGGTACACTACACATGCACCTACATACTCTACCAGGCAACCTAAATACTCTACAGGCAACCTACATACTTTACCAGGCCACCTACCACCCTAATGACCACCTACATACCTGTTCGGCCACCTACGTACTCCACCCGGCCACCTACCTACCCTACCAGGCCACCTACATACCCTACCAGGCAACCTACATACTCTACCAGGCCACCTACCTACCATAATGATCACCTACATACCCTATACGGCCCCCTATGTACTCCACCCGGCCCTACCTACCCTACCAGGCCACCTACCTGACTTACCTGGCCACCTACATACCCTAATGGGAATCTACCTACTCCACCTGGCCACCTAGGTACACTACCAGGCCACCTACCTACCCTACCAGGCACCTACCTGGACACCTACATACTTAAAAGTCCACCTACTAATCATATACTACACTAACTTATCCCTTCGAGACAAAATAATAATGCATGCTACCAACAGGATTTGAACCATTGACAATGTTTTGGTCCACAAGGAAACTAAAATTCACTTGAAAATCCCTTGGTATCCCCTGTGGTTTTGGCCAAACTTTGATTTGGCCATAACTTTTTTTCACTCGACTGATCCTAACTTTTAAGAGTTTTCCAAGAAGGAAACCGACCACGCTGAGTCGAATGGTGCTAACAGAATTTCGATACGATCAGTGGAACATGCCAAACATTTTTTGTGACGACGACAGACCAAACAATGGCCATATAGTAAGTATGACTGGCTGATGCGCAGTTGAAAAATGATGCTCTTTATAACGACTCTCTTTATAACGACGCTCTCTATAACGACTCGGTTCAGCCGGTCTCTTGAGAGTCGTTATAGAGAGCGTCGACTGTAAAATAGTTCACTGATAATACCACTAATATATGTGTGTTTGGGTAGTCTACTGGTCAAGTGTTCCGTGCTCAAGTATGCTCTCGAGTTCGATTCTTCGTGGCTATTTTTTAAAGTTTGTTCTCAATTTTTTTGCATTTTTGTTTCAGTCACAAATTTTTTTGTCTAAAAATGGTCGGTCAGGTTCTAAAAACACGATTTCTACACGTTTCAGATGCTGAAACACTCGTAAAAGCAATTTAAACCACTTTTTTACTGAGAACCGGATTAGTCACTCCGGTCTTATTAAATTGAATTTAATTAGAACGCTATTTTCACCTTGCCATAGTGACCAAAACATGGTATATAGTCGACTATCGATAAAAACAGATATAGGATTGGTCCATTAAGTGTATTTCTGTCGAAAATCCATTTTAATTACCTGACACAAACCATTTTACTATGAGACTGTTTCATAAATTGCGCTCTGGCCATAAACATCCACCGTATTTCTTCTAATTGCCGCACATGTGCGCTTATTTTTCAATCACCCAAAAATCGGAAATTTCTGAATTCGATCTCGAGATTTTCAAGTGCTCAACCAGGATCTCAAAAAGTGGAATCAGTAGAGCTCGTGGGAGTTAAGAAAATGCATCAAACAGCTGATCAACATATTACTTCGACCCGAGATATAAGTCTTCAAAGTTAAGGGTGTGCGGTTATTAGAGACTGTGCGGCAATTAGAATAAATACGGTATATGGTGTGCCTTTCGGGGTGGACTTAGAAAATCATTCCTGTCAAGACAAAATCAGAGAATGAATTTGCTATTTACTTTTAATTCTTTTACAATTTCATTCGCGCTTTAAATAGGCTCAAAGAGCCCAAATTGTTTGACACTGAGAAGGGGAAGAAAACAAGCAAAAAGAACTCAACTTCCTTTTGAACAGAATGAATTTGGTGCAGCATCAAAACGGCGCGGCATCGAAATGTCACGTATCGTAAAATAGCTGCCCCAACCGTTCAATAATTTTTCGAAGTGACTAGATCACAATTTTTTAAATTATAATATCGCTAACTAAACCAAAAGGGTATACTCCGGTAGTGTCAAATTTTATTAACAATTTTGCATTTCGTCTAACAAGCGCACGGGCGATTGTTTTTAAACTTTCAAAAATCTGAAAAATTTGTGGTTTATCTCAAAGTTTTGAGGTGCTCATCCGAAATCTAAAAAAAGTAATATCGGTAGAGCTTGTGGGAGTTAAGAAAACGCAAAAAAGCGGTGTTAAATACCGTATTTCCTATAATAAACGCACCGGGGCGTTTATTAGAAGGATGCGGTATTTGGTCTGGGCTGGGATATAGACCCTCAATCATCTAATAGAAGAAATACGGTATGTCTGCTAGACTCTATTCTTGTCGATGTTTTTGAATTGCAAATTTTTTGTTTAATTTTGTCTGAAATTTGACTCTTTAGCTGTTTGACATACATTGCTTCTCTAATTGTGTAAATCTAGTTGTAAACAAGGATTGTTCACCTGTGCTGATAGATGTGGGATGAGAAGCCGCGAATTTTCTTTCTTTATGGCATATAGCAGCAACACAATGGCAAACAGGATGATGAATATGCTGATAAGGCCTACAAATATTTTATTAAAATTTAGCATTTGGACATGTGATCCATCTCCTAGGCCTTAGATTTTTTATAAGTGAGTTGGTACAAATGTATGGTATTTTTTTTAACGCAGACATTTTACCACTTTTTGACGGATCAAAACAAATTTTAGACATATCGAATTCCCAAGAGTCCTCCGCTTTATTTCAAGGTTGAGAAAAATCGGGGCGATAAGGAAAAGTGCAATTTAAAGGAGCATACCCGTGTGTTCTAAATTGTCCCCGGCCAACTCAAAACCTTTTCGTAATCATTGGATTTCTGTACGATTTTTTTGATTGGATTTCTAACTTAATCAAACCGAAAATTAAATTATAGGCCTTGTTTTGATCAGTGCTGGGCACCTCATTTTGGCCTCTAGCTGACTTTGAAAGCATTTTTTCACTTTTTTCGCAAACATGATTCAATTTTAGGTTGCAGTATAGAACCCCCCCCCCCCACGCAGAGTGATCGGATGGAGGAGATAACTTCGTATTCGTGTTTCTCGACCCCGATTTCATGAGAAAGCCTCGTGTTTTTTTGATTCTGAGAAAAAAAAAATTTCGAACCACAGGGAAAATTATGGGTTTTTAGTCGAAATTTGAAAATTTTAAATTGGCGCCTTTTGAATTTCAAAAGGATTGAGGGCTGTATTGGGAGGGGAAGGGAGTAAAAGGGGACCACTTATATGGCAGAACAATAGAAAAGTAAATATATGTATTCTTCGACTGCCTCACCATGTTTTTCAACTGGGCCGTGGCAAAAAGAGACTATACGCATTTTTTGATCAAGAGTCTTGCTCGGAATAATGTCTAAGGTAAGTGAGTGCGCGCATCTCTAACCAACCAAGCCCCCTGCGCCCCTTCGGGGGCGCAGGGGTCTTGGAGGCTTGGAGTTGAGATGCGCACACCAACATACCTTAGACACAAATCACTCGAAAGTGACTCCGGATGCATAAAAATATATGCATACCAGAGTTTATTTATGCGGTAGGCCCCAGTTAACAAAACTATGTTCAACATCTTTAATTATTTGGCCGAAAAGGGTCTACACCCTATTTCGGCCTGTGGCTTCGAGCCCGAGGCTCAGCCATCCTGTTGCGTCTTCGACGCAAAGAATTTACCAGAGCTGTCCCCATCCCCTCTGCTAGCCGCAAATTCCCTTTCATAGGCCTGCAGGGAAGATCAAAACATATTTATTTGTAGTATGTACAGCCTGGGTGTCTGCATCTCTGGTCTACAGTCTCTGACTGTAGACCAGAGAGGCAGCTTCCTAGAGCTAAAAGCAATCAGTTGTGTTAAAAAGTGTTGAGCGAAAAGCTGTAGAAAGAAAGCTAGCTATAACATGTGTTGTAAATATAAAAGAAAGTAGAAGAAATAAAGCTATTCGACCGCATTTATTTGCTATTGATTTATTAAAAAGTAAAATTGCTAGGCCAAACGGCCTATATTAAAAGCCCATTCTCCTTTTCCGACTAGCCCTCAAATCCCTACTACAACGACCGCGTACTCGACCTATAAATTCTGTGTCTGGCAGCCGAGGATTTAGACCGCCCAAAGGCTGTCGTCGCATCCAAAAACCGAGTGGCTCCTAGGATTGGGTGGGGGTATTGCCGAGGAGCACTTTGGGGGGGGGGGGGGTGTGTGGTTATAACCGAGTAGTGCCCAATTTTTTTGTAACAAGGTTGTAGTTGAGAAATTTTTTACAAGTTGAAAATGTCTGAATTGTTTTTGGTAAATTTGGGGCTAAGATATAAGAGCTTTTTGGAATGATGCAGATGCCAATGATCTCTTTTTATTGTTGTATTTCAAGCATTTACCTGCCGCTTAAACACAAAAATACTTACAAAAGATTTGGTCACAAAAAAGTTGTAGACTTAAGAGCCAAAACATTTTTCGGCTCCTAAAAACACCAAGTTTCGGCTCCTAAGCCTAGAGTTTTTTGGTGACCAAACCTTTTCTAGCATTTTTGTGCTCAAACGGCAGGTAAAGCATCGAACTACAAGATGGAAATAAAAGTGAAGGTTTTTAATGAAAAAATTTAGAAAAACCTGCTGAATTATGAAGCTTAAAAAGTGTCAGCTCAAAAAAGCCATGGTATTTACTGCTTTATAATTTAGCATGTTTTCCCGAACCTATTTTTAAAAACTTCTAATTTTATTTCATCTTGTAGTTCGATGCTTTACCTGCCGTTTGAGCACAAAAATGGCTAGAAAAGGTTTGGTCACCAAAAAAACTCTAGGCTTAGGAGCCGAAACTTGGTGTTTTTAGGAGCCGAAAAATGTTTTGGCTCTTAAGTCTACAACTTTTTTGTGACCAAATCTTTTGTAAGTATTTTGTATTTAAACGGCAGGTATATGCTTGAAATACAACAATAAAAAGAAATCATTAGCATCTGCTGTGAAAATTGTTCAAGAAACCCTAAAATATCTAAAAAAATATGTCTGTTTTTTAGCTTTTTGCTCCTAAATTTTTTTTTCGAAAAAGCTCTTATATCTTAGCCCCAAATTTACCAAAAACAATTCAGACATTTTCCACTTGTAAAAATTCCTCAGCTACAACGTTGTTACAAAAAAGTTGAAACATGTTTGCAGAACAGTGAAAAAAAATGCTTTCAAAGTGAGCAAGAGGGGAAAATGGGGTGCCCAGCACTGGTTTTGATAGAAACCCAATCAAAAAATTCGTACAGTATGATTACCAGTATCTTATTCGTCAATAAAATTGTATGTTTTGAATCTGAAATAAATGTTTCCTATTTCACCGTTTTTCGGGGAATCATTGGGAGCCTCCGATAATTCACAAGGGTACAATTCTGGTATACCCCCAGCACTTAATTTGGAACACACTCCTCATGTTACCCCACGATTGAAAGCTGAGGATGCTAGCTACACGATGGTGTAAAAATTTCTTAGTTTAGTTCACAAAAATGCACATCTTTTAATTAAATTAGAACTAAATCATCTTTGAGTATTCAATTTTCATTCGAAATGATTCAATTATATTTTAATTAGAAGATGTACATTTTTGTGAACTAAACCAAGAAATTTTCACACCATCGTTTAGCTAACATCCTCAGCTTTCAATCGTGGGTAACATGAGGAGTGTATCCCAAATTAAGTGCTGGGGGTATACCAGAATTTAGCCTTCACAAGTCAAGGGTAATGCACGGGCATGCATCTTTAAAAAACGGAAACTCACCCACAATAAACCAGAACAAATAAGGAAATCCGAAGATGTGCAGATTTCTGAACAGGCCATAGACAGCCAACACACACAGCAAGAACTCCACAAATGCTACTACCACTCCTGCTGTCTAAATTTAGGCATATAAAATAGATCTTAGAAGTATTGGTAAAAGTCCTCCTACTCTGAGGCTGCAGCAACAAATACGGTTGGGAGCAGGTTCATTATTGGAGTTAGCGTTGGACGAGCCAATGTTTTTTTGGCCATGCTGCTATTTTCCTGCGGCTCGTTTCGTCTGAAATTGAAATTTCAAGTCATACAGTCAAGTCTCGTTGTCCGGCGGACCAGACAAAATGTTCGTTACAACGAGAGTTTCGTTATGTTGGAAGCTCTCTATACAGTCAAACCTCGATTTAACGACCCCCACCTCAAGTTTGTTCCCACCTAGGGTCCGACACTTTTTTAAATCCCATTTTCATAATATTTTATCGGTTCTTTTTTGACGGTCTGGTCGCAAATATCGTAAGCATTCCGATTTCGCCGATCATTTTTCAGAAGTCTAGAGTTTTTGCTATCAAAAAATCAAAACTTCGATTTAACGACCCTCTAATTTTCAAAAGTGGGGTCGTTAAATCGAGGTTTGACTATACAGTAGAGTTGGCCCGGAATTCCGGTCTTTTTTTGGGTTCCAGTTCCAGTCGCGAAAAAATATGTAATTCCGGTTGCGGTTCCGATTTTCACAAAATCAAAATTCCGGTTCCGGTCCAAATATCAATTCCGAACCCGACTGTATCATAATTTTGCTCTTGCTCGGCTGATTTTTAACGCGTATTTTCAACTTGTAAACAAATTTTTCGTGTTAAATATCAATATATACAAAAAATCATGTGAAGAGGCAGCGATTTTTTTCGAAAACTTTTTTTTTCTCGACTACGGTTTTGGTTTCGGAAAAAGTGAAATTCCGGTTCCGATTCCGGTTTCTACAAAAATCAAAATAAGGTTCCGGTTCCGGTTTTCACAAATCTAAAATTCCGGTTCCGGCTCCGGTCCAAATATCGATTCCGAGCCAACTCTACTGTACAGTCAAACTTCGATATAACGTACACCCCTAATATAACGTAAACCTGACCTGGTCTCCAGGGTGTACGTTATATCGAAGTTTACTGTAGCAAGATTGTTCGAACAATTTTTTTTGTAAACTTCGTTATACCGAGAGTTTTGCAATATTTACGTCAGTTTTTTTTATCGAAAACAGTTTTTTACATCAAATATCTTTTTTTTCACAACTGATTCGTCAGTCTGGTCGGAAATATCGCAAGGATTCCGATTTTGCCGGTGGTTTCTTGGAAACATGATAATTTTTTCATTTAAACCCGCAACGCTCTCCATTGCGTCGCCTTAAATCCAAAAAGGCGACGCAATGGAGAGAGTTGCGGGTCTAAATGACAAAATTATCATGTTTCCGAGAAACGACCGGTAAAATCGGAATCCTTGCAATAGTTCCGACCAAAGTGATGAATCAGTTGTGAAAAAAAACTTCAAAAATTGAGCTTAAAAAAGTGTCGGACCCGAGGTGGGAACGAACTTTTTGGGGGACGCAATGGAGAGCGTCGACTGTACTTGAATTGAGCCTTCGTCTGAATTCAAACGTTTTTTTGTTTTTGTCTCGAGGGGAAAGCTGTTTATATATTCATTAGAGAAAATATTAGAGCAAAAAATGTACTCTATTGTTCAATCCGTGGCCACCTCTTTGCCTTGCCCCCTTGTTGTTTTAAGGTTAATGTGTCTTTGTAACACTGCCTTAGGTGATTAAGGTCATTACAGTAACATGATTCCCTTAGTCACCTTAAAACAACTGGGGAACCAAGGCAAAAACTATAAAAAATTAAAAGGAGGACCAAGGCAAAAATGGCCCGGATTGTACAAAAGAGACAAAAATGCGAGGGCAAAAAACCAAGACGTGTGCACATCTTCTATCAAATTCAATGTTTTATAAAATTTACGCAAACTTAAAATTGGGGTTCGAAAAGCAGCACTGGCTTTATATCGAGGGTAATTTTATTGCTCGGGACCTTTTTTAGGTGGCCTTATATCGGGGTGGCCTTATATTTTAGTCCGACTGTATGACTTTAAACCACCATCGGATCCCATTTTTCATGCAACAACAAAATTCAAAGAAAAAAGTCAAAATAAAAATTTACTGGTGAATTTCTGACTATTGAGGGCGCACTTCAGTTACAGACTATCAAAAAGTTCGCAAGGACATCCAATGATTACGAAAAGGTTTTGGATTGGCGGGGGACAATTTAGAATGCGTGGGAATAGTCCATTTAATCGAGATTTGATTGTATAAAAAATACAGTCAATTATTCACAAATTCAAAAATAAAAAAGGATTATCCAAAACAAGCTAACTCTCCTCCCTCCTACTCAGTTCAATCACTAATAGTATAGTTTCACGTTGTTTTTATTTTTTTTGTTTGCTCTAGCTTCCGCTGTTCTCTCAGGAACAGGGAAAACATACGAGAGCAGAAAGACAGCCGGTGATTGAGACAGTTGCCCCCTAGTTTGCAGCTGTTCTCTCTCTCGCCTTAGGCCTCCCCTTTCCGGTCTCGATCAAAATAAAAATTCCAGAGAGAAGCTTGTGTTTAGACTGCTATTCAAGAATATCGATTTGTGTGGCTGCACAATAATGCATCAACTAACAATGAAAAAAGGCAGACAGGGTGGGGTTGGTTGGCAAAATTCAAGTTTAGCTGGCTGCTAAAACAAGTGTGCAAGAGAAAAAAATGAGAGTCAATAACTGGAAAGGCTCAGATCCATCTTATGTTTTCTTGTCAATAATATTAGAGATCAGTCAAAGTTTAGAACTGATGCATCCACAACTTTTTTCTGGTGAAAAAAGTAACAAAAATTGATTTTACACAAGACTAATGCGGTGTCATACGGCCGGAGACTGTTTTTGAAAAAAATGAGAACTGGAAAACATAACGCCAATTAAACCATAAAACAGAAAAAAAAGAAAATTTGTTTTAGCAAAAAATTAGATTTTTAGCGCTACTGTAATAAACCCCCCCCCCAAACATCGCTACTGTAATTACAACACCCCCAAATTTTCAAACGCTTGTTTACCCCTCCAAACTCATTCCATAGCAGAAAAAGATATTTATGTCAAATACTAATTTTTTATGCACTATCGAATGGTACATAGGGTTCCTCATATCCCATACACACAGTCCCGCAATTTGTTGAAGAGGAAAGGGGGGGGGGTTGTTTCATAGGGGTAATTACACCAGCCCCTCCCTTACAACTACGTAATCCCCTCCCCCCTTGGCCGGAAAAATTAGCAAAAATTAGCCAAATTGCCCCCCCCCTTTAGAAAGTTGAAGTTGCGGCCCTGCATGTACACTACCATTCGTTGCCTTGTAAGAAATTTGCACTTTTTTATGCAGTTGAGTCTCGAACATAGACAAAAATCAAAAATTAGGAGTGTATCGTATATCGCACATAGAAAGAGACGGCCGAATATTTTTATGGCTCAAATTGTTTTCCCCCTCCAAATTATTCTTTTACCCTTCCAAATCATTCATTTATCCCCCAAATCGTAAAAATGAGTTTTTGTCGGTGTTCTTATGTCGTAATTTTTTTCTTCTGATCATCATGTAGCCCTGAATCTCTAGTTTCTGATAAGCAATCAACTGAATCTTTGTTGTTGAGAAAAGTTTGAGAAATACCCGTTTTTATGAAAGAGGAGTTGTTTCATAAAAACGGGTGTTTCTCGAATTTTTTTTCAACAACAAGAAGTCAGTTGATGGCTTATTAGAAACAAGAGATTCAGGGCTACATGATGATCAGAAGAAAAAAATTTTACGACATAAGAACACCGAGAAGAGATAAGGGTAAAGGTACACTCGATTATAGTATAGGTAGCCACTATATTTCACCAAAATATACTTAATTTACCACATTTACACAGCTGATCGACAAGGGGGACCCCAAAACCTATTGTTTACTCAACATAATTTTTGTATCCAGTGTTGTATCCAGTTTCTACTGTATCACAGGAAATTAAATATTATTATTGTGCATTATTGGGAAAATAGAGAGCAATTTAGTTTGCTTTTGGAAGTTTAGTTTTGGTTTTACCGACCCCCCGGTAAAACTTACCCTATATGTAACCGATGGTATATTCCTTGCAATCTAGTTCGGTATGTCCCAAGCACTCAAATTGGTATAGCAGCACTCAATCAAACAACAGGAGGGACCAAGGAAGACAAACCCTTGATATAAAGTACACCTGTCATCTATTTGGTTTCTGCCCTCAATATAACGTACCCTCGATACAACGTACCCATTTACCCGGCCCCCAGGGGTACCTTATATCGAGGTTTGACTGTACTATAATCGAGTGGGGTGCTTATTCTATAATTTAGCCCACCGAGAAATACTCATTTTTACGATTTGAGGGATAAATGAATGATTTGGAGGGGTAAAAGTATAATTTGACGGGGAAAAGTACTTACAGCCATTTTTTATGAATATATTTTTGGATAATTACAATATCTACCTGATTTTGGCTGAAAGCTTCCTTGTCCATATTTTTACTCTATTTTTCGAAATTTTATTGGTATAATGCGATATGCGACACTTTTACGTAGTCGATATTTTTTCATATCCGGTATCCGCTCCGACAATCCGATGCAGTCCCGCAGCAGTTATCGGTCAAACGTTTTTTGCAACTGATTTACGTCAACTTGCAGATGATCCTCGATATTCTATCGAGCAGGAAAACATAAATAAAAAAAATGAAATATAAATTTGCACAAGTTACTGAAAGGCTAAAATATAGTTGCGCTCTTTTTTAACACAAACACTGATCAATAAATATCAACGACTTTAACTTATGTTATTGTTATTGTTTATTGATTAGAAAATAACAATCGATCCATCATTTCAAAGAACAAAATGTTTGCAAACATCTTACAATGGAATAATCAAAACTCCTAAAACCAGAGACCTCATATTTTCTGAAGTTATAGCTAGTTTACCCAGTAAAATACTTCTTTTCACCAGTAAATAATTTCTTTTCACCATTAAATTTGAATTTGAAACAAAATACTTATTTCTGCCAGTAATGCGTTGTTCACAATGGAGGACTGCAGTCGCCACCCAGGACTGCAGTCCTCCATTGTGAACACACAACAATCCACAGTCGCCACTCAGGATTGCAGTCCGCAGTGAGGACTGTGGACTGTTGTGTGTTCACAATGAAGACTGCAGTCCGGGGTGGCGACTGTGGATTGTTACAATTTGAGTGCGGACTGCAGTCGCCACTCTCATCCAAAACTATTCACGGTGTTTATTTTTATTTTTTTTATTAGTTTCTGTATTGCTCTTATAACCAAAATGAAACTAAGTTCCAGAGCAACATTTTGGTACCAAAACTCTAACATTCCTATTGTGAACACACAACAGTCGCCACCCTCACTGCGGATTGTAAGTCCGGACTGAGGGTGGCGACTGCAGTCCACCATTGTGAACTAGGCATAAATTACTGATTAGCTGTAAGTACAGTCGACGCTCTCCATTGCGTCCCCCAAAAAGTTCGTTCCCACCTCGGGTCCGACACTTTTTTTAGCTCAATTTTTGAAGTTTTTTTTTCACAACTGATTCATCAGTTTGGTCGGAAATATTGCAAGGATTCCGATTTTACCGGTCGGTGAATTTTGCCAAATTATCATGTTTCCGAGAAACGACCGGTAAAATCGGAATTTTTGCAATAGTTCCGACCAACTGACGAATCAGTTGTGAAAAAAAACTTCAAAAATTGAGCTTAAAAAAGTGTCGGACCCGAGGTGGGAACGAACTTTTTGGGGGACGCAATGGAGAGCGTCGACTGTACTTCCCTCCGCCAAACCGTAAAAATTTGTTTCTCTCGAGTATTTTTTTAACTTTTTCTTTCAATTTTTCAAAATCTTTATGCAAGCGTGTAGGCTTGCATCTCAGCTTTCTAAGAAGACATCGACTGACTTACTGAGATTTTCAAAAGCTAGAGAAAAAAGACGACGCTACTTGCATATATCCCCAATTGCATATACCGGGCATTATGAAATTTCGACTTTTCGACTGTTTTACCACGTGCCTCAACATGAATGCATTTTGATCAAGAGTCTTGATCGGAATTATGTTTAAGATAAAGTGAGTGCGTGCACTCTGTTATAGCATCTGCAAACAGCCTCCTCATTGTGTACGCGCCTTATTGTACTGGTAGAAATAATTATTTTTGGCGAGAGAAAGATCGCACCGAAAAACCAAAAAAATCGAGCGTATTCATGACACAACCTAATACTTACAGTCAATCAGAATCAATCGATAAAGAGGCTTTTTGCGGATGATTTACGGCCGTAACTTTTTTTATTTTTCAGAAAATATTCTTGGCCCTATTCACCTTTAGGGGCCACATTTTTGCCTTGGTACCCCTGTTGTTTTTTATTCAAAAATGCCTTGGTTCCTCCTGTTGTTTTGAAGGTGATCATTATAGTATCAATATAACTATAATGAACAGGGGGGACCAAGGCATTTTTCAAGAAAAACAACAAGTAGGTAGGTGGCCGGTAGGGTAAGTAGGTGGCCAGGTAGGGTGAGGAGGTGGCCAGGTAGGGTATGCAGCTGGCCAAGTAGGGTAAGTAGGTGGTCAGGTAGGGTAAGTAGGTGACAGTAGGGTGAGTAGGTGGCCAGTGAGGGTAAGTAGGTGGCCAAGTAGGGTAAGTAGGTGGCCAAGTAAGATAAGTAGGTGGCCTGGTAGGGTAGGTGGCCAGGTCGGGTAGGTAAGTGGCCAGGTCGGTTAGGTGGTCTGACAAAGCAGGTAGGGGATTGCCAGGTAGGGTAGTTAGGTGGTTTGATTTAAAAATCGACGGCGAAACTTAAAACTTAGTACACCAAAAGAAAACTGTAGAAAAACTGCTGCATTTTTACCGGCCAGAATTTTTTTCCTAATGGCTTGTTCACGTTGTTAGAGTTAGACTTCGAGCTAGAGTTAGAAAACATACTTTATGTGTTAGAAAATAAAACGGAACGCAGAATTACAGCCAGGAAATTTTGCACCAAAAAAGCCAATTTGCTCCAAAAAAAAGTTTTTTGCCCGAAAGAAAAGTATTTTTGCTCCAGAAAAAAGTATTTTTGCCCCAAAAAAAGTCTTTCTGACCCAACAATATTTACTACCCCCAAAAAAACCTTTTTGACCCCAAAAAAGTCTTTTTGCGCCAAATAAAAGCCTTTTTGCCCCAAATATAATTCTTTTTGCCTCAGCTAAATTTTGCCCCAAAAAAGTCTTTTTGCTCCACTAAAAAATCTTTTTGCTCAAAAAAGGTTTGTTCAATCACAGCCTTTCAAAGTTTCAATTTCCTTGTAGTCCAACTCAAACAGAACGCCAGGAATTTTATCGTGATTTTTTGCGCTTTTTTAAATTTCACTCTTTTGTTACCCAAGTATCAGACAATTTTTTCAAGATTCAACAGATTCTTTTCGGCAATACATGAAAGACAAAGTAACTTTATTCGGATTGAACTTACAACACAAAATTCAAGTCAAACAGTACGTTGCGCACATAAGACTTTTCAATAAGTTTCTTCAAAATTACTGGACAAATGTTCATTGAGGCAAATCTTATTTCATCGCTGTTTACTTTCCGGTGTAGAGACTCAATTGGTTGCTCAGACAGAAGCCCCCAAAACTTGTGTAGTCTAGCGAATTCGCCAACGTGAGAACAGAGTAGGTGGCACTTAAGCGTCACGGAAGCATTTGGAAAGTTTTCCTGAATAATCAAAATTTTGTAGGTAGGAAAGAGTCGATAAAGAATATTTGGACAACTATACGCTCAGGCGTAAAAAAAAGTCATCCGTCCATTTGCTAAGCATAATGACTTGCTCGTTCAACAGAAAGATTTATTCCGCATCGACTGTATCTGCCAAGCAAAGTGAGTAGTTGTTCGTAAGCTTTATGCTTCTCATTGCAACTTATGATATGAGCAATCTTCTTGGGTCCATTACCTGTAAGCAACTTGCGCATATGATTACCTTGATCAGTGAAACTACAAAATATCTGACATGTCAAAAAGTTCTTAAATTTACCAGTAAAAGATTGACACCAAGCCCGTTTTTGTGCTCCTAGACTTTTGTAGACTTCTTCCAAAGCACCGACCTAGTTTGGCTCAGCTTTTTATCCCTCGATTTCGGTTTTCTGTCGAGTTTTAGATTTGCCTTTGGTTCGGCCTTCTATCTGTGCGTGGCTACACACTCTGTATAGCGAACAGAGCGGAACAAGTAATAATCCAATTTTTCATACCAACTCTTCTCGAATTTTCTCGTTTTTTGTATATCTGTCAGGTAAACAAGATTTCGATTTCGGTTATCTGAACCAAAATCGAGGGATAACCAACAGGAAGCAGTTACGTTACATAAACCAACAACCGAACCAAAGGCTCAGCGAATCCAAAACTCAGATCACGAGACACTCCGAAGAGGTACAGCTCAGTTTCAACCTCGGGACCCGACCCGGCTGAATGACAGGGGTTAAGTTGAGTACTCATGCCTTTCGCTGCACACACAATTGCTGGGTTTGACGAAATTTAAAATTCATATACAAAATTTAAATCTTTTTCAAATCTCTGGCACCAGTGTTTTCATAACTAACACTAACTATGTTAGTGTTAGGCTAACACTAACCTAACTCTAACACTAACACTTTAAACTAGAGTTGTAGAAATTCCCGAAATATAGAAACCCGGAAATATTTTCGAGAATATTCCGGGAACATTGGGAATATTCCCGGGAATATTCCCAATATAGGGGAAAATACCGGGAAACCCGGGAATATTCCCAATGTTCCCGGGAATATTCCCGGAAATATTCCCGGGAATATTCCCATTGTATAACCCCACTTTAAGCTAACCCTACGCTAACACTAACATGTTAGTGTAAGGTTAGTTTAAAATGGCGGATTAGTGTTAGTGTTAGGGTTAGTCTCAAGTGTTAGTGTTAGGTTAGTTTAAAGTGTTAGTGTTAGTGTTAGGTTAGTGTTAGCCTAACGCTAACATAGTTAGTCTCAAAACTAACTGTTAGTTTAAAATCAAACTGTTAGTTTAGTTCTAGTGTTGATTCTAACATACTGCTTAACTAACATAAATTTCAGCTCATGGTTAGCCACTGTTTACACATCATTTCTAAAAAGTGATTCGCATTTCAATTTCAGTTATGAAAATTGCCAGCAATGTTGTATTTTGACTTCTTAGTGATATTTTCTTTTTGCTTTCAGAAATGTCTTTCGAAGTAAGTCAACTGTCTGTTCAAGAAACCCATAAGAGCTCAAAAAAGCGTTTGCAAGCATTGTATGGAACAACTTCCTCGAAGAAAAGGACAGCCAAGGCAATACAACTATGAAATACAAAGAGTGTTCAACGGTTAGTAGATTTTCATTAGATCAACTTTGTGTAAACGCTTGAATGTCAGAAGAAGCTATCTGCATACAAGAACGTTCTCGACAGCCACTGGCAAACTGTGCACAGGGACAAGATGCAAACTCCAAAGAAGATTTTAGCTGATGATGCAAAAAAGAAGGAGCCAGTCACAAGGCTAGTTTTATATTAGTTTTCACATTTGTAATCTCCTTCTTTACACCTGCATTTTGCCTGGAAAACCTAGCGAAACTCTGCCAGAAAACAGACTTTTAAACTCTACTCTTGACTAACTGATGGCCGAATATTCAGAAGAGCAGAACAGTCGACGAATGTTTAGAGAAAAAGATGGGGAGATGCTTGCTGAAGCAGATATTGCAGAGAGTGGTTGGCATGAATCCTTTTGGCAAATCAAAAGTTGATACTCTGAAGCACTGGTCGAATCTGGTTGATACGGTCATTTCCTGACATATTGTAACGTATTTCTTCAAAAATATTTGATCTGTTTTAGGATGCTAGACCTGTGGCTCTGCTAGCGTTGGAAGTTCTCTCAGTTCCTCTTTCAGGTGCACAGTGGAAAGAATTTTTTCGCAGGCTGGATTAGCCACTTCAAGGCATCGCAACAGAACCAATTTCGATTTGTTGAATTCTCAACTGTTCATTTATTGCAACCGCCACGTTTAGCGTATTTATTGTTCTGCTTCTTGATTTTTATCATAATATATACAAAGCTGATGTTTCTGGATGTGTTACTTCGAGTTCCCTACCATATGGCGAGAGTAGTTGTACGGGCAATTTTTTACTTGAGGTAACTTCTTATGAGCAGTTAATTTTTTTTGCTTAGCACAGCCTCAGGCACAATCTGGGCCAGCATATTCTCGGACGGAGTTAAACGCATGTGTGGAATTGTGTGTGTCTCGTTTTTTATGTGTGGTTCAGTTACTCTGGTAAAGCAAAATTTTATAGGAGGGACAAGTTCTCCTGTATACGTAGCATTTTCGTTTGCCGAAAGTGGTCGTAAAATGAGTGCGAGTAATTACTACAAGATTTCGAAATGACAGGTGGTTTTGGCTATGAAACTGAGAAATATGAAAAAGAGGGTCTTCATTAAGTTAGAATATTTGGTTGGCAAGACTTGCGGACAATATTTTGCGGACGCAACACTTGCGGACCAAATTCTGCGGACGCAATATTGCGGACGAAAATTTGCGGACAAAGATTTGCGGACGAACATTTGCGGACCAACTTTTGCGGATAAACCGAAGTTTGGCAGAAAAGGAGCGGAAAAAAAGGTATCTCAAGCCGGAGTGAAGGATGACAGCATTAAAAACTAAGTTAGTGGAACCTGTGATTTAGGCGATGCTTATATGAAGTTAGCAAATTCTCGTCCGCAAATCTTTGTCCGCAAATCTTCGTCCGGAAATCTTCGACCGCAAATTTCGCGTCTGCAAAATTTGATCGCAATTGTTGAGGCGCAAAACCTCGTCCGCAAAGCTCCGTCCGCAAAAATCACGTCTGGAAAACACGCATCCGCAAAATATTCCGCAAGTCTTGCCAACCCGAATATTTCTCATCACGTCCTTATCACTAAGCAGCATTGAAGAACCTTATGTTAGTTAAGCAGTATGTTAGAATCAACACTAGAAACTAAACGGCTACCAGAACCTTTGGGGCCCACTCGCCAGAACCAAAGGGGTCCCAGTCATTTAAGTCTAATCTATGCGAAAAATAAGTAAGGCGCGAATTCAAATTGAACTTTTTTTGCATAGATTAGACTTAAAATGACTGGGACCCTTTGGTTCTGGCGAGTGGGGCCCAAAGGTTCTGTTGCTCCAAACTAAACTAACAGTTTGATTTTAAACTAACAGTTAGTTTTGAGACTAACTATGTTAGTGTTAGGCTAACACTAACCTAACACTAACACTAGCACTTTAAACTACCGTAAAACCTCTATTAATTAGGCCGGCCGGATTATTTTCCAACTACTTTCCAGGGGGCCGGATTAATAGAGGGGGCCGGATTATTAGAGGGGGTCGGATTATTTTTCGACCTTTTGAAAAGTTTGACTTTTTAGGGTGGGGGGTTTTGTTAAATTAACCTTTTTTCTGTTCTTATAATTGTTATTTATTTATTTTTTTTTTGCAATTTTTTTTTAATTTTAGGATAGTTTTTAGTCAACTTGGACATTCTTGATTTGTATTTTCAGAAAAAAGACTACACGGTGTGTCAGAAAAAAACGCGGACAGTTTTAAATTTTTGTCAAAAGCTAATGCGCACGTCTGAAAAAAAATTCTTTTGGTGTAAGCTATATAAACAAATTTTTCATCACAATTTTTATTTAGACTTTTATTGTAATGTTTAATTTTTTCTGCACGAGCTTGTAGCCCTCAATCTCAGCTTTTTACGAAATATCAAACCGGTCATTTCTAAAATTTAAAAATGAGAAGTTTGAAAAAAAATAGCAGCTTATTCCTTTTTAAACTTAAATTTTCTATTTTTTTCAAACTCCTTAGTTTTCTCATTGCAGACTTGACTAGAACAGTTTGAGAGCTCGTTAGAAAGCTGAGATCTCATGAATACAAGCTGGTGAAATGGGAAACAAAAAATTACAATAAAAGTTGAATAAAAATTCTAATATAAAATTTGTTAAATAAATTTAGACTTTTGACATTGCACTTCATTACCCCTTCTACTTCTTTCCTTTTTTTTTCGAAACAGTAAGCAAGAATGTCCAGATTGACATATAACTTTTTCAAAACATTTAAAAGTTCAACAAATGAAGGAAACGTGATGAGATTAGCAATCAGATAATGGTCAATTAGCCCCCAAAAGTCATTCCTTTGACACCCAAGACACCATAAAACTTTTTAAACCTCAGTTTTAATTATAAAAAATTTGAATTTTGAATTATAATACTTTATTGGCACTAAAATTTATACAAGATAATCGTACTGTCAAAAATTTCACCTTACTTAGTAATTTCTACCATTCCAAAAATTATAAAACCCCTTTTTAAAGCTCTTTGAAAGAGGCCGGATTATTAGAGGGCCGGATTATTTTTCAACCACCTCTCCAGGGGGCGGATTATTAGGGGGCCTGATAATTAGGGCCTGATTAATAGAGGTTTTACGTAACTAACACTAACACTAACCCTCCATTTTCAACTAACCTACACTAACATGTTAGTGTTAGTGTAAGGTTAAGTGTTAGCCTAACGTTAGGTTTAGTGTTAGGCTAGTTGTTAGTTATGAAAACACTGTCTGGCCACGCCTGTTCAGCGCTTTTTCTATTTTAAAAATTGTGTTTCATCACGCACGAACAGCCCCTTAAAGTGGTATATAAGACAAGCTGAAAGAGCTTACGAAGACGGCCCTTCCTGCAGCCTTAGCTCGGCTTTGCAGCCTCTGTTTCGCTTGCTTTTTCTTCTGCACCAATAGCTTAGTGCTTCTCTTGCTGAAACCTGTTGCTTTTTGACCGGTTGACTCATTGATTCTTGATCC